>CM056168.1:38245749-38343418 GCA_029691765.1 Entomobrya proxima
TTTACCATGTGTTTCGTTTTGTTTGCGAATTTTGTTGCGTGTAACTACATTGAGAAACTCCGTTAAAATTACGGGATACTGAAAGGGTTCTAGATGTAATTGTCTGTTAGATTTTGGATTAGATACTGAAACGTGAACTAGGCAAGACTTAAATGGAACCAACAAATTATTTAAATGCTTGATATTTTCTACAAACGTAGGAATTTTCCAATTTGGTGGTGATTCTACATTCCATGAAATGGGATGCCATTTCAGATTGCTTGATTTATTTGCAAGTTTTTCAAAGCAATATATAAAATCATAGTTTGGTTTTCCAAGTAATGTTTTATTGCAAGCTTGAAGCTGAAGGGGTTTTGAGCTTATTTGATTGCCCTGCAAATTAGTCGAATTAACTATAAAAACTATGAGAATCACGACCTGAAAGTTTAAGAAACTCTTCATTATGCTGAAGGTTTAAAATATAGTGTGTCTAATACACTAAGGCTTTTCCCGTGTAGTTTAAGAGCTGAAGTTCAAACAATTTTGTAGTTTTATATGAATATTTGAAAATTCATAACTTACAAATTTAAATATATCTTTGCATTCTGCATGTACTGGTAAATCTAACTTTGAATTATGAGTTTGTGTACCAGTTTGTTTCTGTTTCTATGAATTCTGGACACGGTGTAGTCATAACTTAACCCTGTAGATATTTAATTGTGTTAATTATTCATAGCAAGACATCTAATTAAAACGATTATGCAAGCAAGAGTTTTTGTATTGCCTACTAACAAGTTTTGAATAACTTTTAAACTAGATAAAACAACAGTTGGAATAATAGGTATGCCATTAGAAGTTTAACGAGCAATACACTCATAAGCCTTACCAATTTTATGTTAAATATATTGTAGATGACATCTTGATCTTATTATTCATTAAAGTAACATTAAATGTAAAAGTAAGACAACACTTGGGTTGTAGGACTTATTTCATTGATGGTTTTGCTACACCACTCCAATTTGCGCCAAACTACCAGTTGTAGTTAAAATGTAATTAGACATCTTAAAGTTAAAATTGTACTTATTAAACTGTTTTAATTCATAGAATTTATTTCTTTGAAAAAAAAAGATAAGCTACACGGAATGGCTATTTTGTTATACCATTGACATTGGTCCCTTGTGAATAATGTTTGTGCCGGAACTTTTCCATAAGTTTTATACAAACGCAATTTTGGACGAAATGTATGCAGCTTTTTAGTAAAAAATGTATATCTTGGACTAAGAAAAATTGAAAAATTACGAAAAGAGTGTAGTTGGGAAATCTTTTTCAGACGCGCGTGGGAATGTGTGATTGGGCATTACTATTTATGAAGCTAACCAAGCATAATTTTAATTACCAAATTTTTGATAACACTATGCTATATGCTTTTGAGACTTATAAATACGACATTTTGCAAAATCCCGATTTCTTTTTCCACGTGTTTTCCTTTGACAAACACAAGGGCCATTTCTTTACGAGCTTTATCATTTTAGACCCAAATAAAATATTTCACAATCCATGTCCAAAATAGCGTATGAGCGCATATTGTATTTTCCAATGAGACAAGCTGTTCACTTTTATTTAGATTTAGAACTGAACAACAAGTAATCCATAATTTTCAGTGAATAATATAACAAACTGCTTTTTAAACCTTGACAGTACTTGATTTTAGATTTATTTAACCCCTTTGAGCTTACAGTGGAGTCTGAGGTGATTGGCCATGTAATCCTTACTGGGAAAATCCCGCTGGCAATTCGGGCACTTGACTCGCTCCCCACTCTCATTATGATTGATTCTTTGGTGACGCAGGAGTCCTTGCCTGTTCATATAGAACTTTCCACAGAGCTCGCATTTCCATTGCCCCGCCTCCTTGTGCGTCTGCAGATGCCTACGAATCACTGGTCCATAAGGACTAGTCAAGTCGCAATATCTACACCTAAACAGTTTGGCATCCTTGCCCTGTGCCTCATTCTCTGGCCCGTGGTACTTATTCAAGTGCCAGGTCAGCGAGCTCTCCCACGGAAAGTCAACGCCACACACGTGACACACCCACTCCCTAGTCTGGTTCTTGGTGTGAGTGACCTCGTGGTGCTTTAGTTTACATTCACTTAAAAAGCCCTTCCCACAAACCCCGCAGAGAAACCGACTCACTCGTCTGTGCTGGTTATTCACGTGAAACTTAAGCTCCTTTTGGGTGGCACATAGAATGTCACAGTTTGGACACTTCAATACCTGCTCCGTTTCCAGTGGCGGCTCTTGGACCCCGTTTCCATGCTCCCTTCTTTTATGAACTTGCAGTATCTTGGGAAGCCGCCCCTTAAAGGGACACTGGTCGCAGTAAAGATAACGCTGAAACAGTTGCTCCTGCACTTCCTCTGGATGCATCTTGGTCACGTGAGCAAACATGAGTGTCCACTCACTAGGAACTTTATTGCAGTGCGCTGGTGCAAGTGGACATTCGTAATTAAACCGATTCCAGCTCATTCTCTCGTGCCTTACTCTAGTGTGGAGTAACAGCTCTTGACTGTCCGCTGCAGGAAAAGAGCACAGTTGGCAATCCAAACTTTGTCCATTGCTATCCACAGCCGGGACCAGTTTTCGCTCAGCGTGGAGGGTCTGGTGACGCTGAAAGTCCTCCAGAAACTCAAAGGCACGCACACTGCATTGTTCACAGGGATAGATAAAACGCTTGGCTCGACATTTTTTCTTCCTCTTTCTTTTGGGCAGCAGCCCAGTCGAAGTTCTTTCCACTGGCTTTTTGGGCAACTTCCGCTTCCTGGGGTCCACTTTTTGCTGGAGCTGGCTACTCTCTTGTTTCTCCTCCGTCGCCAATTCCTCCTCGTCCATCTCCATCGGCTGCCAGTCCTCATCACTTATCTCAGGCTCATCTGTTCCGCTTTCCTTCTCACTTTTAACTTCCTCCTGTTGTTCAATCCTCCTCAGAACAATTTCCTCAATCCCTAAACAACATTCCAACCAAACTATTAATTTCCTGAGAATCAACCTTCATAGTTTACCATGATTTTTTGTAAATCTCACCTGGCACTACCAGTGTCCTAATTTCCATGGCAATTCCTCCACTTTCATCACTTGGATTGGTACAATTAACCGCCCCCTCTTCCATTTTCCTTTTCAGCTTCTTTTGAAGCCTCCGTCTCTTATCCTCCAACTCCCCAATCTGCTGCTGAATTTTCCAAAATTCCTGGACAAAACTGTTCAGGCAGTTGCTACACACCTGGAGCCAGTCCTCCTCATTGTCTTGTAAAAGCAGATAATTCTCACACCATTCCAGGGGCAGTTCCAGCACCCTCCTTAGAATAAACCAGTGGGTGAGTTGCCTCTCAAGGGGCTCCACACCCTTGGCACTATCCATTTGAAGATAAGTGGGAGTAACATTTGGGCTCCAGCACAGGAGACAGGCCATAATGAAAAACTTTGAGTCAAAGTCTTTGACTAAATTGATAACAAAATTTAGAGACAGGTAAAATAGTGCCAATAGTGTAATGTGAAAAGTAGCTCAGGCTAGACCACTTTGGCTCGTTTCGATGCAGATTTCATAGGCAAAGCATGTTTTGCACTTGCACTTGTTTTACAAGTCAACAGCTGAGCTAAAAAAAAGCCGTGTTTCGCGAGCATGTGAAATTCGGCATTAGGTTAGATTAGCGTAACAGTTGTGTTGACAAGTCATAAAGCCCTTTTAATTTATCGTTTACGAAATACACCATTTTCGAAATAATTTATATTCCGACGCAAAACATTATAAGACGTTAGCGTCAAGTAAGTACACATTTTAAAAATGTATTCATATTGTTTTAGCATACCTATATACTATACAATATATTATTATGATATATGAAATTGTAAACGCTTTTGATTTGTAACAGAATGAATCCCGTGCAGATAGCTCATATCAATGCAAACTTGACCAAATTGGTAAATAACACACTTGTTAATGTGTCACTTTTGGCGGAGTTGCAACAAGTGGAAATATTAAGTGATTATGATGTGCAATTGGTGGTATGTTTCCACTTTCCAAACAGATTCTTAAGCATTTTGTCTTTGTCTTTTTATAAACTAAATAGCATAAGTAATTTTATGGCCTATATTTTGGTCTTAAAACAGGAAGCACAAGAAACTTCACTCAAACAAGCTGCTGAGCTTTATAAAATTATGAAAACCAAAGAAAATGGGTACTTTCCTCTTATCAGTGCACTTAGGGAGACAAAGCAGTCTGGAGCTTACAACATTTTGTTAAATGTGTCACCTGAAATGATTAACAAATTGCAAGTTGGGATAATACAAACTGTTGGAGATCTTTTAAATAGTGATCAAGTCGCAGAAATTGAAACCTGGGTGAATACGCAACTTTCCTATAATGAGCGTCTAGAATTACACGAAACCGTCTTCAATTCAAAGAAGGAAACAATAAATTTGTGGCGTGACAATATACCTCAACCGTATACGCTCTATATTCCGAGATATCTGTCTCGAAGACACGCTGTTGATCCAAAATTGTTTGAGATATCAAAACTGGACATTTTTGTTTTTAAAGATATTACACGTGCTGAACTCCGCAGCTTTGCTAATTTTTATGCCTGAGTCATCAACTTGTCAACTGCTAAAGAAGAAAATTTCAGCACGATTTATTTTATTGGATGTTGAAGCTCACTGGAAAAAGATTTGTGAAAAAGTACAGAGTCCAATTCATCTAATAAGATATGATAAAGCAACACAAGTTTTTCTGGTAGAAGCCACATCCGGTGTTACCACAGAACTTTGTCAGCATTTAAAGAATAATGACGCAACAAGCCCTGAAAATATTTCAGAAGATGAGTTTGTCGAGAAAATTGACACAAGATGTGAGAAAGGCGTTTGCATTTGTGATCTACCCGGAATGGGCAAATCTCTACTTTTGGCAAACATTGCAAGACAAATTCGCGAGAAATATCCCAATCGGTTTGTTCTTTTTATTCAATTACGAAATTTGGTGCTGCCAAAAGGACAAATTTCGGAAGAGTATGTTATATCAGTTATATTGAAAAATGCATGTACATCCAACTTTGGATTTCACATACTCAACAAAATCATGCAAAGCAATAAGGAAATTAAACTTGAGTTATTTTGTGATGGCCTTGATGAAGTGACTGAAAGTGAGTTGGAGCAAACCACCTCGTTTTTCTGTAAAATTTGCAAAAGCCTGCCACATGCCAAAATTTACATAACTTCACGTCCTGTTGTTCGTCAGAAGCTTGAAGAATCAATTGGCGTAATAGCTTATGACATTGTTGGGTTTAATAATGCAACACAACAAGAATACGTTATTTCCTGTTGGCGTGAGAAACAGATCAGTAGTATTAAGCTTGACAACGAAAAACTAAATGAATACGCTTGTTCTTGTTTGCATAGTTTTAAAGCCAATTTAAAACCAAATGAAACGGATATCGCAGGAATACCTCTTCAATGCAAACTTATAGCAGAAGTTTACTTTGAAACAGCTATAATTTATGCTACCAGCCAAAAGGACGTGCCATTGAAAGAAAACTTTGTAAATTCTCTTTCTGAAATTTACTCGAAATTTATGTTACGTCAGCTTGGAGAAAGTAAATGCAATTTTGAGTGTATGTACAAGCAACAAGTTAATTTCTGTGGTACTCAGTGTCAAGTGAGAAGTTTTCATGTTTGGAAGTCAATTCAACTTATATTTCCAGAAACTGCGATTTACATTTCCGAAAAAATAAGTGATTTTCACAATTTGACTATGACAAATAAATTATCTCCTGGTTTATTAAAAGAACGCGAGAACAAAAACAGCGCCGATGATTCAGAATTTGTGCATAGAACGTTCGCCGAGTATTTGCTTGCAGAATATTTCGCCAGTGCAGTTTTTGCTAACATAGTGTCTCCTCAGCGGCACAAACCTTTCCAGCAGTTTGTGTTTAATCAAGTATTTAAATCTGGAGAATATATATGGTACCAGTACGTTCACGCTGGTGCTTACAGACTTAAAGAGCAAGTAGTTGTTTATTTTCTAAACGTTGTACTTGACGAAAATAAAGGAAACACAATTAACATAATGTGTCATGCTGAATTGTCCGACTGTTCTGAATTTCTCAAAGCATTTCAAGGATGCATGCTTGAAGAATCTACTGCATTGCTTGATGTTTATCTTAAAGCTGTAGAAAACACACAATGTGAACACAAAGAACATTTTGAAAGGTTTTTACAAAATTTGATGGATGAACAGAATGAGGCAGAAGATATACTTAGAATTGCAGCAGCAATTTTTAACGCAGAAATTGTGCAAAGAATTTGCCAGTTTTTTCAAGACAATTTCAAGATTCAGCTGACTCATTTGGATTATTCGTATGGCTTAAGTCCATTTCGAATTGCCGTTTGCAGAGGTGACTATGAGCTGGCCAAATACTTTGTTGAAGAAAATTCATTTGAAAAAATAAGTTTTTATTGCGTATCACATACTTATTTTGAGTGTGATGATCTTGTAGACAAGAAACTGGATATTGCTAAAATGCTGCTGGAAAAAGATCCTACTTTACTAACTAATCCAAAACATTTCACTAAATTTGGATATCCAATATTAGCAGAAAAAATGCATTTAAAAGCCATCAAGTTTCTCTTACGTAACGGAGCTGACTTTCAGATAACCGATCTTTATGGACAAAACCTGGTTTACAAGGCATCAAATTATATGTCTGATGAGAAGTTTATAGAATTATGTGGCTTTTTAGATGCTCAATATAACAACGGCATGAATTATTTCCTGGAAACACAACGTCTACTAAAATGCTTATTTTCTGTCCCGTTTTGTACCATGTACAAAACCAAATTACTGATAAAGCTTTTACAATACTTGAACACAAAAACCGGCAATGGCTCCAGCGCTTCAAATTTTACGGAAGATCAGTGTCCGAGCGAAGTTTTGGAAAGACTTTTAACGGATTTTGAGTTTTATAACAAACACAGGGAAATATTCTCCTATTTATTTTTCGCAGCACTGTTTGATAACGTCACCGAAATTCTGGAACAGTTATTACAATTTGACACTAAAACTTTCCACGTTAATATGCTGGTGCAAATGCGTGAGGGCGTTGTTCCTTTATTGTTTGCGGCAAAGAGTGCTGAGGTTTTCCAGTGTTTGGTGAACCAAGGAGCTAACATATTTGATGTAGATGCAAAAGGAAGGACTCTACTTCATTTTCTGATTGAAAAGAGACATTTTGACGTTTTTCGTCACGTTTTGAAGTTTCTTACCCAATGGAATAATGAAGATTTCACTTCTACGCCATCTTCAACTGGTAACATTTTTCTTAGTGTAGTCAAATTCCTTCGCTCCAAGTGGAACAACATTTTCACTTCTACGCTTCCTTCGACTGATACCACCAAACCCAAGAATCTTCTCGAGCTATTCAATTGGCCTACAACTGACTCTTTAGAAACTCCACTACATTACTATTTACGACACTCATCATCTGATTTAAAGGGTGATTTGGATACATTAGATCTATTTCTTAATAGTGGAAAGATGTCGAAACTCAAATTTGTTGTGAATGTTAACGCAATTGACAGGGAAGGAAATTCGGCGTTGCATAAGAGCTTACCATGGCATGATATAGATGTGATAAAGTGTTTAAAAGGTCATGGCTTAAATGTTAGACTGAAAAACAGAAATGGTTGCAATGTGACACACTTATGTGAACGAAAACGATGCCTGGAGCATTTAAAATATTTTATTGAGTTAGGAATCGATGTTAACGAGGTTGACTTTAAAGGAAACAATGCGCTACAGTGCCAATTGTCTTATATTTTAGAACGGGATTGGGATTATGAGGTATCGTTGGAAACGTTGCAGGTTTTAATAGATGCAACAGTGGATAAAGGTCATGTAAATGTTGAGAATAAAACTGCATATGATATTGCAAAAGAGAAGCTAGTATGCATGTCGTGCATGGAAAAACAGTTGCCAAAAAAGAAAATGCGGGACTTTGTGGCTATAAAGAAAGACTGGATTTCGATTCTGATACAACTCAAAGTTGATAAAGACATGGAAGAAGATGCAAATTTTCAGAGTTTAATTGATCACAGTAATTTAGAGACAGAGGAATTTTTACAGGGTTCAAGTGATGGAAGTGATTGTAGCTAAATTAAGAAGAATATCATTAGCATCGATTTAAAAAATAATTTATAGTACTTGTACTTCTATCTGAGTGCCAATATCACTAGTTTAATTAGCACTACGTTTTACAGTTCACAATTTGCATGTTGTCTACACTACAAAATTATTTAATTGAATGACTTAATGAAAAATGAAAAGAATGTGATCAAACCTAGATTAAGCTCCTGATATAAAATTGAGTAAATTTTAAACCCATAGTCAGCTTGCTTAGAGTTTGCAACTGTTGTCACAATTTCAACTTTATAAACATTATTCTCTAGTCAAATACTCATTTGTTATGGATTTTAGTCCGATTATCATTCATTGTTTCTACTTTGTATATGGATTGATTTTGGGTGCTTTAATAAACTATTTGTTGTGCAAACTGTGTCTTACCCTAGTTTTAAACAAAATTTGTGATTTCGATATTGCTTGCAAATTTGAAGTTTCGTTTTTGTTGGGTTTTATGTTTGTCACTATATATTATCACTATATGTTTTTGCATTGTTTTTGATTTTGGGTAACCGCCGTTGGGAATGTCGCATTCCTTGTTCGTAAATTTTGGCTCGTAATTTTTGAATATTTCTTTAACATGCATGGTAAAAATTGCATTAGAAATGGATTTGTGCGTTATTGCCCCTATATTTTCCCTAGGTTTTCGGTGAATAAAGTTTTATGTTTTGACGCGTATCTCCCATTACTCACGTGAGCTTTATTTCGGCAACCCGAAGAGTTAATCACATCACTCATTTCAAAATGGTTCCACAAAGCATAACTAATGACCAATAAAATCAATCCAAAGTTAGGTTATGTTTGAAGAGATTTCTGTTTACTATTTGCATAAAAATGTAAAACATGACTTACTTTATTAATTGACTGCCATTAAATTAACTGTTTCAACTCAAAGCGCTGAGTTATTGGACATCATCGTCATCACATAAAATTAGTATATTTATCTAGGATTGGTATGGCGCTGTTTAGTGAAAGTAGAATTCACAGTGTAGTTACAAAATCTTCTAGTACGTTTTTTAAATATATCGGAATTCCGATTTGAAAAATCTTCATTAAGTATTTTAAAATAACACGACAACCTAAACGAATCCGGGCACAAGCCGTTAGTATATGTAACAAAGGCATATTATGTAACCATCGCAAATTTTGTTTCATTAGGCTATAACTCACTTCTACGATTAAGTGTAGAAAAGCAAGTAAATGTCCGAATAAAAGTGTAATGAATATTACAATTATATTTCCCGTCATATTTGGTTTTTCTACTGTATTAGCCGGCTGAATATGTTCTTCCAATTCTTTGCTACTACTTTTAGATACACCATGAGCAAAATGCATTGCTTTGGAGTTTCTTTTTGTTTTAGCAAAACTGTGTGTAACCAGATTGTACCACCAATCCCAAATACCGGACGCTTTCATTCCATCTAATCGACACAGTATTTTATCGTCTGGCAGCAAACTGGCCTTCAATGATATTCCAATATCCTTTTGTATTAATATATCATCTCCCATGTAAACGAATCTTTTTTCATTAGCTTCAAGTTCTGTTGCCAGCCCTTGTGCATTCATTTCATTGGTAATCACGGCAACTTTGTCACATTTGTGTAAAATTTTAAAAGCTTCAAATTGTTGCCTCGCTTCGTATAACGCTGGAAGTTTTTCAGTTTGATTAAGATCTACCAATTGTCCAACTAGTTTTAATTGGTCATGTGATGGTTGTATAAATTTTGTTGTATTGAAAAGTTTTTTGAAAGTAACAACGTTTGTAATATCCTCCATGATCGAGAGTAAAGTTAAAAAGTATGGGATAGAAGATATATTGTCAGAACATAAATGATTAATAATAAACAAATGAAGCAATGTTCCGTTTGTCCAACACGGCGTATACAAACCCAAACGAGAAGGAAAGAAGTCACTACGATCCACAGCAAATACCCTAACAGTTGCATACAAAGTAAATTGATGATATATAAGCTGTGATATATTTTTATATGGAATAGGTTGTCGGTTTAATATTAGTTTATAAACGTTATCGTTTTTGTACGCGTTACTTAAAACAAGCACTGATAACATAATTGCTGACAACAGGATTCTAAAGCTACAAAGCTTATTCAAACCCGCATCAGGAAACGCACTTCCTTGTTCTAGAAATGACATTGCTATATCAAATAAAACATTTGTATAACCTATGGATTCTGCTTCTGTAAAACACTTCTTAATAAAATATGTTAACAGAAGTGCAAAACCTAAACAAGCTACCCAAATATACAAATCAAAGACGGAAAATAAAACCCTAAAATCCAAAGAAGATATCGCTGGACGACCACAGCTTACCCATTTTATTTTGTCTATTGATGACTTTAGTTGAATTGGAAAATATTCTGGCTGATTTGTTTCTGAGTTGACCAATAATGGAAAAATGTGCACTTGTAGTGCTCTATACGATTCTTGGTTCACAGTGATGTTGCCTAAAATATATTGTAGTGTCTGTGCATACCCCCGAAGGAAAAGTTCCTCAGATGACATTGTATTAAACGCTTTGTAAAAGTCCGGTTTTAACTGATAATTGTTTTGTAACTGTTTTATTGCGATTTTAAACAACACATTTTGTGAACGCCGGAAGTCATCATTAAAGTCTAATAAGGCCTTGTTATCCGAAACTCTTACAACAAAATTGTCGTTAAAAGATTCTTTAGATGCTTCAAATATTTCCGCTATATCATTATGAATTATGTTCCCCAATGGCAGCATTTTTATTTTGTAATCATTACCAAACACCAGGTTAATGCTGTACACATCCTTCACAAATCCAATTGAAATTTGACGATGAACTTGCTGCACCTGAACGGTTACTAATATTGCTGCTCTTTTTCTTGTAACAGCATATTCGCGATAATGATAAGAAATTGAACCGTATCCCAGCAACATTTGTTGGGCCCAACGGGTTATGATTGATTTTGTCTTTTCCCAATAGACTGCTTGTTGCTCTTCCACAACAACGACGTGGTATTCTCTTAACCCCGAACTAGGCAATATTCGGGATGCTAGTTCGTACATTGTTTGGTTTGGCCAAGGTTTTGCCCAGAATATTGGTAAATGAATATTAATTGTGTCATACGGCATAAACCCAAAATAATATGTTACATCTAATCTTGGCAACAGATCTACGTGAACTTCACAATTTTGTGGACGTGAACTCACGGAATATTGATAAAAGTTAATAGAGGAGCAGACGCCGATTATATATTGCCCAGATGGATCTTTCATATGTGGTACATGAAACTTCGACGAAGAACACGTAGAACTGTTAAATAGCTTTGCTCCTTTTAAAATCATTAGAACCAAATCTTCTCGCCAAGAGATTTTAGAATGTGTTTCGTTTAGCTTTCGAATTTCGTTGCTTGCAACTGCATTAAGAAATTCCGTTAAAATTACTGGGTACTGAAAATGATCTAGTTCTAATTGTATGTTGGATCTTGTATTAGTCACTGAAACGTGAATCAAGCAAGACTTAAATGGGGTAAGCAAGCCATCCAAATTTTTAATATTTTGTACAAATATAGAATTATCTTTCCACTTTTCTGGAGCTTCAACGTTCCATGAAATCGGAAACCATTTGGAATTGATTGATTTATTGGAAACTCTTTCAAAGCAATAGATGAAGTCATAGTTCGGTTTTCCAAGCCTTGTCTTGTTGCAAGCACGAAGTTGAAGTAGTTTGGAGTGTATTTGGTAGCTCTGTATGTTAGGGACGTTGATAACTAACACTATCAGAAACGTAAAACAAAAAGTTACGTAACTGTTCATTCTGTGGCTTGCCCATAAACTTAGTTCGAAATATGGCGTTGGCAAATTGTGGCCGGGCAACTCCTAGAAAAAATGACAGACTGGTTTAATTTCGTATAAAATAGTTTTTATCTTTTACAAGATAATATACAAATTCTTATAGAGTGTAGATCTGTGCTTTTGGCGTATGAAAAACTAAATAAACGAAAATTCTATTAGAAGTTACTATATATTACGTAAAGTTCCAAGACAACGCAGCAGTTGAAAAAGTTTTAAGCAAATTACAAACCTTCTAGTCAAACTTACTCCAATATTTAATAAACTTTAATAAAAGCCTACTTCCGTGAAAATTCAAAAAATATTTCATCAGGTTTTCTCCTCGTGTTTAAAAACTACCTAAACAGAGTTTGATGACACTTCGTCTAATTTCTACCTTACAGTGAATTTAAGGTACTAGTAAATTTTAAAATGCTTTATTAGGGCTTATATATTCAATATGAATTATATAAAATAAAAAGATGACAAAGGTACTGCTTATGAATACCTGAGTAATTAATCAGAAGCTGGTTAAGGTAAAAAAGGATGCTTCAATTATCATAATTTGACTAAAAGGCAGAGAAGTAAAGAAATGTCGCCTCCTATATATGTAATAACTAGCTATAAAATAACGACAATTAATACAAAGTACGACAAAGTAATACAAAATTTGTTACAGACATTATGAAGTTTCCGTTTTCACTTACAGTTTCCAATGCAATACCGTCCGAAGAGAGTTGGTTTCTAGAATGTTTCTATTAAAGCAATTTAAGATTGCGAAGTTTAGTTCACATATCCGAATATTTTCTGAAGACAGTCTAGACATAATTGGTAGTTGCAGATAAAAAACCAACTTGGGCACTAAAGTACCCTAATTGTCTTGTACTAGCACTGATTATGCAGGCAACGCTCTAGGAAAGTATTTTACTAAAATATAAATTTTGATAAAAGTTTTGATACACACCACTAATAAGTTTTTAGAACGTTTAAATTAGATAAGGCAGCTTCTTTGATATAAAGTAGTTCACTTTTACTACCGTTTGAAAAGCATATTTATTGAAATACATGTTCTACGGGCAGCGTAATATGAGGTTAGCGGTCTATAACTGGTAAAACTTTTTAAAGATGGTTGAAGATGAAGTCCTTTTGTATATTCATATTAAATATTACAGATAGTAGCATTTTCAAGGCGCTGTTATATGCCAGTGGTAGTTTCAACGAAGACACATGTATTTACACCAAATTTCCAGTTGTAGTAGTTGTTATCCTACTACTGAAATGTAACTGATTATTTTGAAGTTATAGCCATATATTACTCAAACTAATTTGCAAATGTTGTTTTTGGTAAATATTACATGTTAAGAGCAAAACGCTATTTTGTCATAATATTGTGTATAAATATAGTAAGTAAACACTTTTAGTTAATACATATTTTATGTTAAACTAAAAGCATTAGTGTTTTGAAAATGTAGAGTTTATATTGAAGTGCTTTGCTTTACTGAAGAAATGTCATTACTAATGACTCATAAGCATACCTAATAATACTCTTGTATATTCTATGGATCTTGCTTCTTTAAATTTAAAGCAGTGCTTAACTCTATGCGTTGAAACCACTGCACAGCCTATGCAAACTATTCTCTGATCCCAGGCATTTAATGTCGTCACGTTTGCTTCCAAATAATCTAGATTAGACAATTTTGCCAAGAAGGACAAGGCTAGCTCATTGTGTACTTAGTTCAAAACACCAATAAAGCAAGAAATGGTCTGAAAAATGTATTTGGAATTAAAACGTAGTTTTTAATGACGCGATTTGAACTATTACCTATCTTAAAGCCGCGAAAAACTTGAAATGAAATGTTAGGATGACTCAAATACCATTAGTGTTCCGCATATTTTTTAATTTTTGAGTTTAGATTTTCTGTTTACCTGTACATTTCAAGCTTTTTGTGTATATTTTTCCAAAACATTGAACTTTTGGTATGGCAGCACTTACAAAGACGTATTGGCATATTAAACGACATACTAAAACTATTTGTTTGTATACACGTTTTAAATACAACAACAACATCTGTAGTATTCTAACAAAATGATTGATTTGATAATAAGCGATTTCTAAGAAAAAGTGTAGCGTAGCAAGTAAATGTCCCAGCAAAAATGTATAAAATATTACAATAATATTTCCTGTTATTTTTGGTTTCTCTACTGAATCAACAGTTTGTATTTCTTGTCCAGATGTAATATCAATGCTATGATTTTTTGATAACCCAAAGGAGTCATTTTTGACTGTTTTAGTAATCCGTCTGGATTTAGCAAAATATTTTGTAACTAATTTATACCACCAACCCCAAATTCCAGATGCTTTCATTCCTTCAATTCGGTGCAAAATCGAATCATCAGGAAGCCATCCGGCCTTTAATGCGACACCAATCTGTTTTGATATTATTAAGTCGTCTCCGGTATACACGTATTTCTTTCCATCAGCCATAAGCTCGTTCGCAAGCTCATCCGCAGCCAACTCAGATGCCATCACGGCAACTTTGTCACATTGTTTTAAAATTTTAAAAGCTTCAAACTGTTGACTTGCTTCATATATTTTTGGAAATTTTTCTGTTGAACTACTCCTTACAAATTGTCCAGCCAGTTTTAACTGGTTATTTGAAGGTGGTATTAGCTTAGAAATGTTCAGCACTTTATTGTATAATTGATTATCAGTTGCCATTTCTGCTGTAATGCCATCCAGTATGTGGGGCCGGAGAAATAGTTGATACTTTACAGATGAAATATTGTCAGGGCAGTAATGATATAGAATTAACAAATAATGCAAAGTTCCGTTAAACCAACACGGCGTGCTTTTATCTGCATATGTGGGAACGTAGCTTAGATGGTCCAAATCAAACACCCAAGCAGTTGAATGCAAAACAAATTGGTGATTTATTAACTCTGTCACGTTTGTTTATGGAACTGGTTGTAAGTTTAGTATTAACTTGTATACATTATCATTTTTGTATGCGTTACTTAAAACCAGTACTGATATTATAACTGAGGATACCAAGATCCTAAAACTTGAAAGTCTGTTTAAACAAGTACCTGGAAATGAATTTCCTTGCTCCAGAAATGTCATAAACATACCCAATAGAACCCTGACATGGTCTATAGATTCCGCTGATTTAAAGCAGCGTTTTACAAAAAACGTTACAAATACCGATAGACTTACACAAGCTATCCAGATATATTTATCGAAAATGGAAACGAGAACTATAAAATCTAAAGAGGAAATGTCAGGTCGGCCACAGCTCACCCATTTGATTTTTTCTAAAGGAGAGTCTAGCTGAATTGGGAAATATTCTAGTGGCGTCTGTTCAAAGTTTGCTATATAGGAGAAAATGTACACTTGCAGTACTTTGTACGATTTTTGGTTAACAGTGACATTTTCCAATATGCGATGTAGTGCCTGCGCATATCCTAAAAGAAAAATTTCTTCGTTTGACAAAATAGCAAAATATTTGTGAATATACGTATTTAATTTATACCCGTTTGTCAACTGTTTAAAAACAGCTTGGAATAAATTATTTTGCAAACGTTGATAATCATGATTAAAATCTGTTAAGTCTTCATTATCCGATACTGCTATGGCTAAGTGACCATCGTAACGCTGCTTAGATGATTTTAAAGATTCGAATATATCATTATATATAATTTTGTCTATTTTTTCCAGTTCCAGTTTACAATCTTTACTACACAACAGAGTTACACTGAATATGTTTTTGATAATTCCACTTATTCGACGAAAGTCAGTCTGTTGCGTTTTTAATGTTACCAATAAGGCAACCCTTTTTGTTGTCACAGCATATTGGCGATAATGGTTAGCACCAGAACCATATCCTAACAGCATTTGTTGGGACCAACGGGTTATAATGGATTTTTCATTTTCCCAATATTTTGCTTGGTGTTCTTCTAAAACAACTATATGATATTCCCTTAATCCTGAACCAGGTTGTATTCGAGACGCCTGTTCGTACATTCTACGGTTTGGCCAAGGTTTTGCCCAAAATATTGGCAAATGAATATTAACTCTGTCGAATCTCCAGTACCCAAAATAATAAGTAACGTCCAACCTTGGTAACAGATCTATGTGAACTTCACAGTTTTGTGGGCGAGAGTTTACCGAAAACTGATAATAATGTATAGAAGAACAAATACCAATTATTTTTCCTTCGGGATCTTGGTGGTATGGAAGATGAAATTTTGATGTGGAACACAAGGAACTATTTAATAATTTTGTACCTTTCAAAGTCATTTTACCCAGACCTAGTTTAAGGCTAAGCCAATTATGTGTTTCATTGTGTCTTTTAACCCTTTTGCTTGCAGCTAGATTATAGAACTCAATTAAAATAATCGGATATACAAAGGGTTCTACATGTAACTGTCTGTTAGAGTTGAGATTGGACACTGAAACATGAACCAGGCAAGACTTAAACGGCGTTAGTAGATCATTGAACTTTTCAATGTTTTGTAGAAATTTAGGGTTTTTCCAATTTTGTGGTGATTCAACATTCCAGGAAATTGGATACCATTCCGTAAGGTTTCCGTTATTTAAAGTTTTTTCAAAGCAATATATAAATTTGAAGTACGGTGGTTTTCCCAGTGAAGTTTTGTTGCAAGCACGAAGCTGAAGTGGTTTTGGATATATTTTGTAACTATGCGTATTAATCCAGTTAATTAGGAGAAATACGAGAATCAACAAATTAAAGCTGAGAGCTATATTCATTGTGTTACATATATCAATTGATGATTTCTAAAATGCAAATCTTGTCACGTATATCCTTGGAAAATGCCAGAGTATTTATTAAGCGTGTTTGCAATCGGGCATATACTTATTGTATTTCCTGACTTTGAAAAGTTTTTGCAAACTAAACTTTGCTCTTACAGCCATGTAAAATGTAAATCAATGTGGCAATTAATGGTATCATTAGACGAATTAGCTCTAAATTATGGGTACGCAGAATTTACGTATCAACAAATTATATGTAGGTATATTCAATAGACTAGTTAGTTGCCAATTTAGACTTGTTTTTTAAGTAATATTTGGCTGATTTGGTATGCGCTTAGCTCAACAGAAGGGGTGAAACAATTTTGAACAGTGTAATTTAAAAACAATTTTTTTATACTAACTATTCAGTTTTTCTTCAGAACATAGGAAAATGTCCCGAATAATTGTTGAAGTTTTTAGTAAAGTTTAGGATACATCGAATGCAATATATGTTTAAATATAATTTGTTTTCTAGGTAGTGTCGTTAGTAAAACAGGTTGTTAAAGACCCCGGTACAAACCTTGAATGGGTAAGTTTCTGAGCAATTAGTTTGTTCTTATTAAGTATATTTATGCATGCAAACTTAACATATGGTTACGTTTTTTTGCAAATTGTAACTGTTTGTTGTTAATGGCAAAGTGTCTTAAGATTGTTTTTAGTAAATAATTTTGAGTTCGTAATTATGTCTTAACAAGTTAAAACGCCTTCAATTGATCGCAGTGATCGATAGTGAGGATCGCCCACATTATCAATAAAGTACACTTTGACGTAAACAGTTAAAGCTGTAATTATTTCTTTAAATATATTAAATGTACTTATGTAATGCATACACAAAATTATAACTAAGCCAAACGATTAAAAAATCAAACAATGCTATACTCCTTATTTCTAAGATTTGAAAAATACACCGCCATGTCGTAAAACCGGGGCCTCTCTGCACCATCTTTACTCAAGCATTGAAGTATTTTCGCATAACTACAAAGATTTACAAAAAAAACGAAAACATTAATTTGCATTGGTAAATAGTACAACTTTTCAAAACATAATGAAAACTTTGTAACTTACGTTAGGTTACATGCATATTTAGGTTTCTGTGGTCGAAGACCGGATTCCAAGTCCTGAATAAATTGCTTGCCATACTGTGCACCAGGATACGGAAGCTGAAAGTGTATTTTGCAGATTTTTATATAAAATTGTTTGGTTTGTACCAACTTAGAATACAATCAACAATATGTGATAATATGTAATATGTAATATGTAATATATATATGTATATATATATATATATATATGAGATGCAGTATAATTAACGGTTAAGATTCCGAAGCAACGTATTTATGCGATTGAATCAAAAACAGTTAAAAGATTAGACTTACGTTAATGGAGAAATCACTATATTATATATTTCCTCCATGACTTTTTTACTGCAAGCATACTGTGGTGAATTAATTCCCTGCGTTGAGAATTTTTAAGGTTTTATTCCCACGTTGATGTTACACAGTACTCCAAACACAAAACTGAGATGCAAGGAAAAAATAAATCATATAACAGCAAGTGGAATTTTTGCTGTTTCACTATGACACTATGAGTTCTGGAGCTGGTGGGTAAAATGTCATTTTAAAAATGAAAGCAGCTTATGAATGTTTATTATTCCAAATTTAGTATTTTGGACCATCAATTTCGTGGTACTTAATCGTACTATTCTTAAAGAATGATATTAAACAAAATGTCAAATTTTATAATGTAAGGCAGAAGCTACAATGTACAAGCCAAAAATAAAAATAAATAACTTTCAGATTTTCTATTTACCACCGGTTTCGTCAAACAACCTTAAACATTAAAACTGAATGTTACATCGTTTATGTATGCAATAAAACTAATTTAATTTAAAGCCAAACGAGTACAAGTTCCGTGTTTTAGAAAAAATCACATTTCTGTTGAATTTTTAAACTTGAAAATGAATTGTAGGGCAGTTGCAAGCGGAGGACAGCATTATCGACAAGGTTGAGATGATGTAGCAAACATATCATTACGCTTTTTGGCTGCATCGACAACCCGTTCCTTATAAAAATGTATCACATCTTATATATCATCAATTTACTTTGTCTGTTACCGTTCGTGTATTTGGTGTGGAACGTATTGACGTTTCCTTTCGTTTGGATTTGAATACGTCGTGTTAGATAAACGGAACAATTCTTGATTTTCGTGATTCAGCATTACTGTTCGTATGACATATCTTCTATTCAATACATGTTAATTTTAATCTCGATCATGAATGATATTACGAATGTCGTTACTTTCGAGAAACTTCTCAACACAACAACATTTATACAACCATCTCATGACCAATTGAAACTGGTAGCACAGTTGGTAGATCTTGATCAAACCGCAAAACTTCCAGCGTTATACGAAGCAAGACAAAAGTTTGAAGCTTTTAAAATTCTTCATAAATGTGACCAAGTTGCCGTGATTACAAATGAAATGAATGCACAGGGACTGATAACAGAACTTGAAACTAATGAAAGGAAATTCGTTTACACTGGAGATGATATATTAATACAAAAGGATATTGGAATATCTTTTAAGGCTAGTTTGCTACCAACAATAAAATACTGCGTCGATTAGATGGAATGAAAGCGTCCGGTATTTGGATTGGTGGCATAAGCTTGTTACACAGTTTTGCTAAAACAAAAAGAAACTACGAAACAATGCATTTTGCTCATGGTGTATCCAAAAGTAGTAGCAAAGAATTAACATCGGGAGAACACATTCAATCTATTAATGGAGTAGAAAAGCCAAATATGACGGGAAATATAATTGCAATATTTACTATATATTTGCTAGGACACTTTTTAGCTGTTACACTTTATCGTAGAAATGACGTCTGTGACGTCTGTGGATGAGTTTGGGTTGTTGAAAAAATTAAATATACAACAAAATGTTGATGTAAAGAAGTGTGTTCATGTAAGTTTATTCATTTATACATTCCAGTGGCACAAAAAGAGAAGAAAATTACAGATTTTATTTTTATAGGTTTGACACAAGTGGCACTTTATTAGAAGTAGATTTTGCAGAAATTAAGGATGTCAACAGGCTCAATAATGAATCATAGTTAAGCTTTGACAAATTTGAGTCCATAGGTGTTAACCACTAGCAGCTCTAAGCCATCGCGTGAAGTGACTTCACCAGTTCCTATATATAACATGACGATTAAAAGTTAGCAAATAAAATGTACCATGTGAAAATTTCATGTAAAACCGAGCTATGTAATTATGAATTTTAAAAAATTTATGTCATATATTAGATTAAATTAACCATATGGCATGTTACATAATCCGTTGCCGACAGCAAGATCACCCAAAAGAAGGTTTTCTTCGTATAATGCCCGACATGCGTAACCTGGTGCACCATCTCGATGTGACCCGGCCACAATAGCATTGCTGGGAACACTTCCGTTACTTGGAACCCAGCTTGTTGTTCCCAGACCAGCAATAAGCATCTATGTTTTCAAATACTATAACTTTAGCAAAGAATGAAACCCGACTGTTTTTCAAATCAAAAGTCCCTACCTGAAACTCTGTAGACCACAGCTGCTGACCGTAAGCACTTACTATACATCTGGTCATATCGTTTGCCAGATAAAGCTTCCCCGGGATCCATCTTTCGCCGTCTGTAAATATACGACACAAGTACAACTGTGTTGAGCTTTCGAAACCATCTGGGTTCGGACGAATAAGAACTGCAGAAGAGGGAGTTATATCCTCCCAGACGTAATTAGCAAAAATAGCAGAACTCTGCAAAACAAAGAAAATAAAAGTAAAGCCTGCTAGTTTTTTCATTGTGTTTTCTAGCCTGGGTTTGAATGATACTTAATGTAGAAATATTAAGTTTAAACTGATGATAGCTTCAAGCAAGTTTTTCCCTTTTATATTAAGCTCATTAATGAAGTATGACGGTATAAACAATTAATGAAACCTTTGTATATTTAAAGTAACATTTTATCTTGTAAATCGTTGCTGCAACTTTGATTCTTATAAAAATGTGCCACTCTGAAAATAACTTTTCGTACTTTGACATCAAGCACCAATTATCTCGCAAACTACCTGCACATTTATAACATAAAATACTTAATACATCCGGTTGTCAGCTTTTATTTATGTAGCATCAATATTATCAGTTTGTCAGCCTTATGCTTTTACATAAGTTGTGCAAACGTAAACAAAGCCCCGAAACAAATAAGGCCAACAATACTCAGAAGGTTCTGATTATGCATTGTTTTTACAATACATCAGGTCATCAAGAGAAGTAAACCACGCAACGTGTTTTGCATGCATGCAAGTGATAAGATAAACAATTCAAAAAGACAAACATGTTTTTGCAAGTATCGAAGTTTCCAAACATAAAAAAATATTTCGTACAAGTGTATTTCCAATATTTGATAGTTTGATGTGCTTGTAATCCTTCTGTTTCAATTTTTATGCACCACAAAGCTTACGCGACTAAAATCAGGTTAATAAATAACAAATAAAGTATAAAGTATCAGTAAAGCTTGTATGCAAATCTGTCATAATCAGTGATGGTGTCCTTTTGCTTGATTGCACATCAAAACCTTTGAAATCGATTACTTTATACATGAAAAATAGCAACCCGGTATTATGAATAAGAAAAAATGCGATTTGATTGGAATATGCATAATATTTGAATATACATAATATGCATTTTAACTGTAATGTGCTTATACTTTCCAAATATGTTCCATTTGTGTCATCACGATGATGGATTTGCTGTCAGCGTAATATCAAATTCACGGATTTTTATTAAATAGGTTGTAAATTTGATTGACAGAACTAGTTCACATGGGTTTGCTTACTCCTGATATCCTGTTCTAATTTATTGCCTTAGCGGGTTGATCAATTTAACAAAATCACTATTTGGAGAAACATCTTTACGAAACGAAGTGGGTTACCACTTTCTTACCATAGTGTAGTAATTATAATGCTTCAATGTTAATTCAACCACTTAAAATAACATAATTACATGTCGATATCATATTACAATATTTCGATTGTTGCACTTGCACAAATTATCTAGTCATCTTTGAATCATGTAATTATTTACATATAGACGTATTATAAGAGTCGATGTAGTCGTCTGGATACCAGTTTCCGATGGTAAAATATATAAAAGTAAACTAACTACCTACGACATAAGTTTTAAAGTAGTTGGCTTAGAATAAAATGTAATAACGGGGTTTAAATTAGTAAAAAGCATTTTATTGTCAATCTAGCTTATTCAGTAGTTAGCTTAGGTAATAGATAGATAGACTTAGACTGGGTTTATTGGCATCAAGTATCCTCGAAACGTACATTACACCCGATTGACATAAATTGGTTGCATTTTTAACTGACTATTTTGTAAATTCTACATTAGTTCCATATTTGCCTATACGTTTTAGATGCTTCCAGTCTTTTACTCCAAAGAGTTTACTCTTTTGATTTTCTCGCAAATGTTTTTCAATTAGTAGAATAAATTGAACTTGTTCTCTTTTTACTCTATTAGGCATTTACTTAAAAGGTGTCCGGCCAGTAAAGTCACAAGGTTAAAGTCACAGCAAATTTTACAAAAGGATCCAGGGGCTACTAATATACTACCTTTTAAAACACCTACGAACTTGCATTTTTACAAAAACCTACCATCGCATGGTATTTTGAGCTGTCAGTGGATAATCACAAAGAATTAATTACAACAATGTTTGTTTACGACAGTTTTCCCGGATTTCTAAAACATGAATTTACACAAATATTCTTAAACATGATTAAATTTGAGTTTTTGAACAAATTTGCGAATTCTCGGACCCGTATATTTTTTCTCGGCTAAAATTGTGAGAGCTAAATGTAGAGCAATGAGTACGTTGTAAACTGTTGTAATATTAAACCAAAATGCAAAATATATTACCAGTAAAATATCTATAATGTTTATTCACTGTTTGCGATGAGCCGTGGATAAAAATAAAACAGCATATGAATTCGATATCGAGTCATCGAGTGGATTAACAAATTATCAATCCAAGCAGTATATTACAGCAATAGTATATATACTTAATCGTATTCTTAAAAGGATTGAAATGAAATCAAAACAAAACTAAAAATTAATGCCAGTAAGACAAAAGCTATGTTGTTTTACAAACCCCATAACAGTGCTTCAAAAGGGTTGCTTGGCAACACGATTAGACTAGATAATGAAGATATTGAAGTTGTTGATTGTTTTAAGTATTCGGGTGTGAAAGTTGACAGTGGACTATCTTTTATGCCACACTATGATACTGTGAACCAGAAAATATGGTCAACAATCGGAAAATGTATGCACATCGAAGGCTTTTTAGCTTAAATGTTATAAAGACATTCATTTCCTGTTTCATTATTAGCAATGCTGATTATTGTATAACTATTTGGGCTATCCAAACTCAGGTAAAATTAGATCAAATTCAACAAAAGATTAATAGATTTGTACTGGCTTACTTCCATCCTACTGGTGATAGAAAATTGCGTAGAAGGAAATCTAAATTGAAAATTCTAGATGTTAATAACCTTTTAGAAGAAATCAATTTACTAACAATTAGTGATAGGCGGTCGATCTCATTGCTAAAATTTGTCTCGAAGGAAACACAAAATCCTATTTTTAATTGGTTTGTTAGATCGCCACGCTGTGATGAAGATCAAGTTGTAATTTGGCCACAAGTCAGTATGAGACCCAAACCTGAAAGGTTTAAAAACTCCATAAAATGGAACGCAACCTGTCCTTTGAATAGTTATGTAGACACCCTAAAACCATCTTCGGATACATGTTTTACTACATTTATCAATTCATGTGTGTCTGATATTGTTGAGAAAAATAGGAATCGTTTCGGTAACAATTAAGACTCTTCTCACATTGTTGTTTTTTAATGTTGGGAGAAGAGCCTTGCATACAGAACTAATGGTTATATCTTGTTTATGGCTAAGGGACCCAGATGAGTGATACAATACTTGTTCAATTCAATTTTTTGAACCAGTAAGTGTTAAGATTGTGAGATCAAGTAATGCATGTTATAATGTGTGTTTTATAAATGTTCATTGACTGTATTACCTGAAATTTTTTAACACTCAAATAAAACCGAATACTGAATTGAAAGAATTACCAAATGATCTTATCTTTATCTTATATTTCAGGTTACCTGCATCAGGTAGAGCATGTACTGTTGTCAAAAAGCGAAACGTTTTAATATGAAGGTATAAGTCGTGTGTGCAATAAAACAATTTTAATTCATTCAAAATGAGTACATCAACCGGTTCCATACTTAAGAAAAGTGTTATACTTTGTTTTGATAAAACTGAATTTAGGTATGATTATTAGTGCAGTGACAAGACATTATCATTGACCAAAAAGCGTCAAATTGAGACGATTCAGAAACAGAAAGATGTGCTTGCTATTTTAGCTTTGCATGCTGCATTCAGCATTCCCATTCGAAAGACGGCTTGTTATAAAGTAAACAGAACAAAGCAGAAGTGTATGCATTTCTTATGCATTGAAACGAGTCAGGTGGAGTCAGCTGCTTGTCTTCTTTTCACTCGGCGACCGAACCGAAACTCCACTATTTTACCTGTCTCGGATATCTTGTTCTTAACATTTTTAATTTTTGTGTCAACTACAACTTGACTTGTAGGGTACAGACTGAAAATGGCCTGTCTTTTGTGCTGGAGCCCAGGGGTTACGCCTGCTTTTCTTCAAATGGATAGTGCCAAGGGTGTGGAGCCCCTTGAGAGGCAACTCACCTACTGGTTTATTCTAAGGAGGGTGTTGGAACTGCCCCTGGAATGGTGTGAAAATTATTTGCTTTTACTAAACAACGAGGGGGATTCTGGTGGTGTTGAGGAGGACTGGCTACAGGTTTGTACCAACTGCCTTCACACTTTTGTCCAGCAATTTTGGAAAATTCATCAGCAGATTGGGGAGCTGGAGGAAAGGAGGACAAGGCTCCAAAACAAACTCAAGAGAAAGATGGAAGAAGGGGCGTTTAATTGTACAAATCCAAGTGATGAGAGTGGAGGCATTGCAATGGAAATTAGAACACTTGTAGTTCCAGGTGAGTAAAGATCTGTAGTAAAAATAAGATGGTTAATTGTCAAGAATAATTGAATTGTTTGGATTATTGTGCAGGGATTGAGGAAATTGTTCTAAGGAGGATTGAACAACTGGAGGAAGTTAAAAGTGAGAAGGAAAGCGAGCCTGAGATAAGTGATGAGGATTGGCAACCGATGGACGAGGAACTGACACTTGCAGAGGATGAACTGGCGACGGAGGAGAAGCCAAAGAGTAGCCAGTTCCAGGTAAACTGCAGGAAAGCCAAAGTGGTCCCCCGAAAACTGCACAAAAAAACTGGTCCGGGGTTTCCCCCAAGAATAAGACAACGTGTCAGAAAGCGATTTACTTATATCTGTGAGCTGTGCAATGATCCAGGATTTGCGGTTTGGGAGGACTTCCAGCGTCACCAGAGGCTTCACGCGGAGCGAAAACTGGTCCCAGCTTTAGATGGCAATGGACAGAGTTTGGATTGCCAATTGTGCTCTTTTCCAGCTGTGGACAGTCAAGAGTTGATTTACCACACTAGAACAAGACATGAAGGAATGGGCCATGATCGTAATCATTATGAATGTCCCCTTGCACCTGAGCACTGCACTAAAGCTCTTTCCCAATGGAAAATTATGCTGTATCATGTTAACAAGAAACACGATGAGTCAGTGAAGCAGCAACTGTTCCAGCGTTATCTTTACTGCGACCAGTGTCCCTTTAAGGGGAAAATGCCAAGAGAGTTGCAAATTCACAAAAGAAGGGAGCATGGAGAAGGAAAGGTCAAGGAGCCACTGGAGGTGGACCAGGGACTCAAGTGCCAATACTGTGACATTCTGTGTGTCACCCAAAAGGAATTGAGAAGTCATGTGAATAGCGAGCACAGACGAGTGAATCGGTTTCTTTGCGGGATTTGTGGAAAGGGCTTTATGCTAGAGAGTAGACTAAAGGATCACGAGGTCACTCACACCAAGAACCAGACTAGGGAGTGGGTGTGTCACGTGTGTGGCGTTGACTTTACACGGGAGAGAACGCTGACTTGGCATTTGAGAGAGTATCACGGGCCAGAGAATGAGACAGAGGGCAAGGATGTCAAACTGTTTCGGTGTAGATACTGTGACTTGACTAGTCCTTATGGACCAGTGATTCGTAAGCATCTGCAGACGCACAAGGAGGCGGGGCAGTGGAACTGCGAAAGCTGTGGAAAGTTTTACATGAACAGACAGGGACTACTGCGTCACCAGAGGATTAATCATAATGAAAGTGGGGAGAGGGTCAAGTGCCCGAATTGCAAGCGGGATTTTCCCAGTAGGGAGTATATGGTTGTTCACGTTAGGCTTCACTGCAAACTTAAGGGCTCCAAAACAGGTCTAAAATTAGATAGGGCCAACAGTTCCAA
The DNA here is from genome assembly GCA_029691765.1 of Entomobrya proxima. Classification (NCBI taxonomy): domain Eukaryota; kingdom Metazoa; phylum Arthropoda; class Collembola; order Entomobryomorpha; family Entomobryidae; genus Entomobrya; species Entomobrya proxima. The sequence goes on from CM056168.1 coordinate 38,272,084, forward strand.
GGATTTAGAAACGTTATAAAAATTGTTTAGTAACTTATTTTTGTACTAGGTGATGTATAAGCGTATTGTAAGGAATTTGTACTCACTTTGTTCATTTGTACTTTTTATATTTATCAAGTGAAATGTTCACGGATCTCAAGACTTTAAGAAAATAGGTTTGAAGTAAGCTTATGACCTAGCTTTAATCGTGAAAATCCCAATGTTTTTATTCTAGAAAAGATTCCAAATAAAAACAATAATCTAAATGCATTTGCATTTTAAATGAAAAGTGTTTCAATGTGAAGCAGGTGAATATTTTACGTTTGCCATGTAAATGCCTTGGAAAGTCTTGTATTGTACTCTATTTTGGGTTTTCTAGCAATTTTGAAATACATATCAAAACTCAAAACTGTAACGGAAAAGCCAATTACTTAAAGAAGAAAAGATTTAAAACGTAGATTTGACGGAGCTTCTTTTTAGATTCTATTTACCATGAACAATCTTTTAGCACTCTAAAGACAAGCGATCTAATTAGGGTAACAATTAACATTACAATTATCTTGAATTAAGGGTCTCCCGAAAACTTAAAGTTTTAAATACTGGCACTTAATTGAAGTTACCAAAATATATTCAAGATAGCCAAAACGTTTAAAGAAGCTAAATCGTTAAAATATTTTCCTTAGCTAAAGCTGAATAAGTGTCGCTTTTCCAGTCGATATTCGCCAATTATCAGAGCTAGAAGCCCAACAATTACCAACGTGATTTGCATCCTATACCCCATAAATCTATTTGCATGCTATAGCATCTTATTAGCTTTATATTACATTTTTATTAAACATTTTCATCCAACACCTAAACCGCCGGCTTTGGGTAAATGACCTTCTACAACAGCGTGTTCAAATATCTTGTTCAGCTTCATTTTAAATTAACCGGAAAACACTCAAAACCAAAACTGCAGTCTGCAGACAATTCCCAAAAAATAATGTTAAGATTGCGATATCCGATATCGGCTCCGGCAAAAGGACAAACTTTGTTCAACAAAGAGCATAGTCGTGCTCGTCTCGTATACTTTGTCTTGTCAATTCACTTGACTCAATCTCGTTTTCAGCAAGTGGAGTCAGCTGCTGTCTCACAGATTTTCCCTTACCAAAAATCCGCTATTTTACTTATCTCTCCAGTTATTTATCAACTTCTTAACATTTCTTAAGATTTTGGCTCTACTACAACAGCTTAATTTGTAAAGTTTAGACCTTAAATGGAAAGGGACATGTATCAACTGGGGGACAACTTCGAAGAGGAGTGTCCCCCAACCCCAACAAATTCAGCTGTGTCATGTCTTTTGTGCTGGAGCCCAAGTGTTACACCTGCTTATCTTCAAATTGACAGTGCTCAGGGGGTAGAGCCCCTCCGGAAGCAACTCACTCACTGGTTTATTTTGAGGAGGGTGCTGGAACTGCCACTGGAATGGTGTGAGCAATACCTCCTCTTGTTTAACGGATCTGGTGGCGTTGAGGAGGGCTGGCTTCAGGTGTGTACCGACTGCCTCCAAAATGTCGTACTGCAATTTTGGAAAATTCATCAGCAGATTGGGGAGCTGGAGGATAAGCGACGGAGGCTTCAAAAGAAGCTCAAGAGCAAGTTGAAGGATGGAGCAGTAAATTGTGACATTTCAAAGGAAAGCAGTTCAGTGGCCATGGAAATTAGGGAATTGGTAGTTCCAGGTAAGATCTTCAAGTTCAGAACAGAGGTATGACGATGACGGTTAAATTGTCATGAATTTAACAGTTTGGAACGTTTCTAGGAATTGGGGAAATTGTGGAAAGGAGGATGATGGAAATGGAAGTTAAAATTGAGGAGGAAAGCGGAACCGATGAGCCTGAGATTTGTGACGATGACTGGCAGCCGATGGAAGAAGAGGAGGAACTGGCGACGGATGAGAAAAAAGAGAGTAGCCAGCTCCAGCGAAAAGTGGACCCCCGGAAGTTGTCCAAAAAGACACCGAACAGAATTGCGACTGGATTGCCCAAACGGAAGAAGAAGAAAAAACTTCGAGCCAAGCGATTTATCTATCCCTGTGAACTGTGCAATGTACGGGCCTTTGAGTTTCTGGAGGACTTTCAGCGTCACCAGAGGCTCCACGCAGAGCGAAAACTGGTCCCGGCTGTGGATAGCAATGGACAGAGTTTGGATTGCCAATTGTGCTCTTTTCCCGCAGTGGACAGTCAGGAGTTGATGTACCACAATAGATTAAGACACGAGATCTTGACTAAGGTTATTTATGAATGTCCACTTGCACCAGCGCATTGCAAAAAGAATCCTAGCCAGTGGAGACTTATGTTTTCTCATGTGACCAAGATGCATCCGGAGGAAGTGCAGGAGCAACTGTTTCAACGTTATCTTTACTGCGACCAGTGTCCTTTTAAGGGGGAGATGCCAAAACACTTGCTAGCTCATAAAAGAAGGGTGCATGGAAGCCAGGTTCAAGAGCCACCACCGGAAGTGGAGCAGGCACTCAAGTGCCAAGACTGTGACATTTTGTTTGTCACCCAAAAGGAACTGAGAAATCATGTGAATAACGAGCACAAACGAGTAAATCGGTTTCTCTGTGGGATTTGTGGGAAGGGCTTTTTGTATGAAGGGCCACTGAGGAGGCACGAGGTCACTCACACTAAGAACACTAGGGAGTGGGTGTGTCACGTGTGTGGCGTTGACTTTACACAGGAGAGATCGCTGACCTGGCATCTGAGTACGTACCATGGACCAGAGAATGAGACAGACGGGAAGGATGTCAAATTGTTTCGATGTAGATACTGCGACCTGACTAGTCCTTATGGACCAGTGATTCGTAAGCATCTGCAGACGCATAAGGAGGCAGGGCAGTGGAAATGCGACCGCTGTGGAAAGTTCTACATGAACAGACAGGGGCTACTGCGTCACCAGAGGATTAATCATAATGAGAGTGGGCAGCGGGTCAAGTGCCAGAATTGCAAGCGGGAATTTTCTAGTAGGGAAGGCTTGGACACTCACCTCAGGCGTTACTGTAAGCTCAAGGGCTCTAAATAGATCGAAAATCAGGTTATGTCAATGGTTAAGAAGCAGTTGTTTAGTAACTTGTTTTTGTAGAAGGTGATGTATAACCGTAAGGAATCCGTACCCTATCGTAAGGAATTTATACTCGCTTCATTCAGTAACTCATTTATACGTTTTATATTTATCAAGTGAAATGTTCACGAATCTCAAGACTGTAAGAAATAAGATGTGAAGTAAACTTAGCTTTAAATGTGAAACCATCATTACAATTTTTATTCTAACAAAGTTGCATATTTCTAATTTTTATGAGTTACGACAAAATGGTCATTTTTCTATTTTAACAATAAAACTTACATTCGCATTTTTAATGATAAGTGTCTCAATTTGAAGCAGGTACGACATGCGAATAATTTGCGCTTGACATGCCTCTGTTTTATAAAAGCCTGTACACTATCTGTTTTTCTTACAAATTTGGAATACATATCCGCAGCAAATACAAACGGTCGTTTTGAGCAGAAAACCAAAATGGAAACGGAAAGACCGATTGCTAAAAGAATAAATATAACAACAATATGACCAGACATTGAAGCTTGCTGTGGGCGTAATTTATTTGTCCTTTTGTGACTATCCTTTTGAGAAAACTGAAGAACAAAATTAGACCACCAATCAATCAAACCAGACTGTTGAATAGCTTTCATTCTCCAGATTAAATAAGGTGGAACATTTTCACTGAACATAAAAACATCATACGATCTTCCATAAGATTCCATATAACCGGTATGCAAAATTCCGGATACTTTGTTACTATTTTGCACTTTTGTGGTATAATCTTGACATAAATAGGTAGGTAATATTAATGCCGATTTATCACAGTTCTGTAAAAATTCTAAATGTAAACGTTCCTCGTTCTTTTTAACCATTGAACTAATCTCATTCCCAGTTTTATTAGCAGATGCTTTAAGCAAGTCAATTAAATAGCTGACAGCTCCAGGATGAACAGATGAATATTTAAACACTTTAGGATCTACCACACTGTCAAATGAACTGTTATCATAATATGAACCGTACATATTCACTAAATCTGAAAGTTCTGAAGAAAATGTTAAGCCATCCTCCCGAAACACACTATGACCACCAGAAAAATTCCACTTATAGCCCAAAACAAAATATTTTATAAATTGAGCATCAACATTGTAAAATATTCTTGTATAAACTGTAAACCTTTGTTCGATGAGGGTTTCGAATCTCTGGGGTAAAATAGGTTGCCGGGGTAAAACCATATTGTAAACGTTGTCATTTTTCCATGCATTTCGTAGAACCATAGTAGCCAAGTACACCATGGCGAGAAGAAACCGTTTGGAATTGAAATTTAATTTCAGGCTTTTGAAATTGCAATTTTGCTCCAAGTACACTCTAGCTACTTGTTCTATACCGTACATCAGTCGGTATGATTTCAAGGAAGTCAGAGACTTAAAAGTCCAAGCTAATACAACACTTGATATAAATACATAAGCCCAAATTGGTGAGTCAAATACATAAACTAATTCTCTAAATGCCAGTCCCTCCACTTGGAACTTTCCACAACTGACAACGCGCAAACTTCTTAAAACGTCTAGTCGATAAAAAGAATATTTTTGATAAACTTTTTCATGGCTTGGTAACGTAATAATAGCAAATTTGTAGAAGCCATTTTCAAAATCTTGGATAAAATGGCTGTCTTTATTGGAAAATGTGTAGTTTTGTAAAATGTGGTCAAATATTACAGCGCTGGTCCAGCTAAACCTTTCTCTGTGGGAAGTTACAGGCAGCATTAAGGATTTCTGCACTGGATTTTGGTCAGGAGTAAAATGTGCGAAAAAGTTGGACTGGAAAGTTTCCACAATTGCTCGCTTTTAGGGATATACTGTTTCTGTTATCTCGTATATATTATCAGTAATCCATTTAACATTTACAAATTTGAGGTTTGAAAGAGGCATAATGTAAAATTTACTGGGCGGCTTTGACAAGCAACTCCAGGACAATATAACGTCATAAAACACATCTCTTATTCGTCTCAGTTCAAATTCGTTTGTTTGGAGTGGTCTGAAATTAAATGTTACAAACTCTGGCCAAACGTTTAAATAGTTTGTGTAATGTTCCATGAAGAATATATGAAATGGATAGTTTGAAGATGGAAATGTTGACACCATAACGTTATGCCAATTGTTGTATTGAAATACGGCTGGATATGGCATTCCTAAAAAAATGCGCGTTGGCATAAATAAAGAGAGTTGTACCTCGCATTTCCAAGAGTTTCCTTGAATACTTTGTCTAAGGAAATCCAATGAAACTTTAGAGATTTTGGCGGTTTCATTATATGCGTTATATTTGATCCATTTTCCATTCTCAGCATAATTGAAGTTATCAGCATCTGACGTAAACAAGTGTGGTATAAAAATAGTTCGTAAAACTATAGAATGTTTTATTTCAAAGGGCAAATCCATGTACTGATAATTGTCCAAATGGATAAAGCAGTGTTGACTTCCAAATCGAGTAATAACCTCTTGCAGTGCAGATGTCCAAATTTTACATGTGCTTTTACAGCCAGTTGTGCTACGGAGGTAATCGGGTTCAATGTTCTTTAATTTCAAAAATGATATTTTATTTAAACTGATACACTGTGGTTTTAACCAGTCGCTATGCCTTGTACTAGCGTTTGTATTATCTACCAGAATAACAATGCAAAAATACACAGAAACAAAAACAAGTAAAAAATTCCTAAAATCTTTAACCGTGTTCATTAGCAACAAATGTTCAATTTTTGCTCTGTGCACCTCTCGACTATGAAATATATAATAACACGAGATGGAATTTATCTACAATGTTAGCAAAAAATCAATACATGAGAAAAGATTCAGGTACTTTATATAAAATACGGTTTTGCAAAAGCCTATAATATATATTGCCCCAATCTACCTGTAAATTGACAGCACTTCACTCTAATTAAAAGAAAGCATAGAAAATGATGGCAAAAATATTACACCAAGTAATTTCCCATGAAATAGAAAAACACTTACTATGGTCATATAGTATTTGGAAAACTGCACACAAGCCAATTTATACTGTAAATGGTAAACTGCTTATTTGCGAATGCTTTCTTTGCATTTTGCATCTCTGCACGTTTGTGTTGTCGTAGCCTTAAACCTTGACAGTGACATAATGTAAAAGTTGAAAATTGATGCATTTAGTACTTCTCTAAAACTAAATGTACTTATTAAGACAAATTTTAGAAATAATGTTTTTTAAATTTAGGTAGTGAGTAACATAATTGACAATTAAATGCAGGTTTTTTCATAAGTCTTTGAAAAATTTTTGTACTTTATTTATGAAACAGCATAAGCAGTTACAAAACAGGCTAAATCTTGAGCCTATCATCTCCGATTAATCCAAATCCATATAAAGATCTTCCACTTTGTCTAATTCTTTTTTGTACTTCTTGATCATTCCAGGGGGAAAATTCCACCTTAATAGCGACACTTTTACAGTCTTATAATCCAGCACTTTAGCCACTTCTTTAGCGTCATTCACATTAACAGATTTTGACACCGGTTTTTCCACATTTTCCATCTTCATCTGTATCGTTTTCTCCGGTATCACAGGTTGTTTCTTCAGCATCACTCCTGCCGCAATTTTTTGCAATAACGTATTAACACTGTTAGCAGGTAGGTGACTCCTATGAATAATTTTATGGAATTTTAAGTTGTTCTCTTTAGCAAACATTTTTGGACAGTTAGGACATTTAAAAGGCAATGGGGGATTCTTAGGGCGTCCTCTTTTTTCAGGCGGCTTGTTGGGATTGTGCACGTTTTTTAGATGTCTTCTTAAAATGGGCAAACTGGATACTTTTTTTCCACAAAGTTGACAAGAATGTTCCTTTTTCTTTATTTGAGATCGAGATTTAACTGGGTTAAGAGGTATGGGTTCGGATTCCGGTTCATGTTGAACTTGTAGTTTATATCTTTTCATTCCATACTGAACTACTATTATTTGCTTGATCTCGGTTTGAGATTCAACCACAGGATTATTGAATGGAACGTCTGCAGTGGGAACAGTTGGTGGCTCTAGATCTGTTAAAGTTGTACAAAATTAGATATCAATGTTTGACAACATATTAGGGCTAAATATTAAATCAGTTTGAAACCAACTTACCTGCGAGAGGATCCACAAGAAATTCGTCTGCTTTATCCTCTTCCTGGAAATAAATAGGTTCCTCTTTGATCACTTCTTCTTTTATGGTAATATCACTAGTGATAAATTCATCGGAAAACTCTGAATTACACCCCATTTTATTAGCAAAATTATTTTGGGATCAACATCTAGTAGTATTTTCTGTTTCTCTTTAAACGAGTTTGGTGAAACAGAAATAAGCTTTTGTAACGAGAACGGGAGATGTGAAGATGTGATGGACACAGAGCCAAAACATCGTATAGAGTCAGCTGGGACGTGAAAAACCTAAAGATTGAGCTATGTGCCATGTGCCAGCCAGCTTTGTTCACTTTGTCGATGCGTTGCGTTTACTAAATTAAAAACATGCGTATGATTTGCAAGGTGAAATATAGATGATTTCAAAGTAAAGTGAGTGATGGGATCACACTGGCTGAAAATAGATTCAGATTTTATTTAATGCATGACTTAATTTGCGCCAATAAATAGTCATAAGTTTTTGTAAATCATTAGTTTGGCATTTTTGATAAATAGAAAGTTTTTGCAGTTTTTGGTACTTTGGACACCACTTCTTACTTGTCTCGGCATTGGTGGCGGAAAGTTAATACCTAATCGCAGTTAAAGTTAACAGGCCAATTAAACAAATAATCAACTTTTTGATGTTTTTAATGTCACATATTGTTCTTCTACATTGTATATGGATATTCCAAAATAGCCAATTTTTTAAATTCATCGAAATTGCATTTTGACGCCAATAAATATACAGACAAGTTAATGAAATACGAATATGATGACTTCGATTTTTGTCGGGAGTTGGCGTAGCCTCCACCAGAGACAGTATTTTCCATGGGTACGTTGAAAGATTCAACTAATCTGTCTTTGGTGGAAAAGATGACTCCACGATGATGTAATATATTGTTTTTGAACATCATTATAAAATAGTTTCACATTTTCCCTAAGTTTAAAATATGCGCATCATTATGTATGTACTTATGTTAGTCACAAATTATGAAATCGAAAAAAATATGTAGAGAAGTTAATTTTGAAATAAAAATGAAATTAGGAAAAATTCTGTACTGTATTTGGTTGATATGCAGTGTTCCTAAGTTTTCATTCTTTTAAATTTGTGTCTGCTGGTTATTAGCTTAGAGCAGCATAAAGCATTATTACCTATATTGTATAACACTTAGTAATACGAGCCTTGAATTTACTATCCATAATATTGCACATCATCGACTAGGAGACAACACACCACCTAATGTAATGAACACAATCTTATGAATGCATTCATTGTAAAATGCATATTACGATATGACTAGTTTTATGAACAAAATTTGTAGCGAGATAAGGTTTTGAACTTGGACAATTTTCAGCTAATGGCTTGTTGCGGTTACTTGTGCTTTAGGTACAACTTCCTGGCTTTAATAGCTTCTATCTTTAGTCATGTATCGCCTTCGTTTGTCATCTTATATCTTGAAAAGATTGCTGCTGTGTTGCTGCCTACAAACTCGTTGTAAAGCTGGAATTTTCAAATCATTTTGTTTTATTGTATGTATATTTTGGGTTTCAGAGTCCAGTTTTCACACTAGATTGTGATAGAATGTATAGAATACTTTTTTAGAGGGTAATGTCAAACATTTCATTTCAATATTCAGGCACGACCATCAAAACGTTTCAATACGAACACATTTTACACTGTTTTGAAGTGCATGGTATAGTCGATTTGCAAAAAAAAATACTTTCGCTGTTTCACGACTGGGAAAACAGTAGAACTTTTACAAAATTATAGTGCTCAATGGCTTGAATTTATTAAGCTTTTGAATTACTTTTGAAGCCCATGAAATGTACGTTGATTATCAGTACAAAAACCGTGCCAATGCACAATTGGGTTTTGCGGTGGATATCGTAAGTTGGACACATTGTTATTTATTTTAAATTAAATTTAAATTCGGATTTAAAATGTTTTAAAATGTTAATTGTCTTTATTTTGGCATAATTGAAAAGTGCATTTTTATTGTGTTGAAAAATTTCAGTTCTATCCCATGCTATCTGCATTTATCTTTATGCAAATCTACGAAGAAAGTTCTTTTCGTAGTTCATTTTGGGTTGGGGTTCTACTCCTTTGCAGTGTTTCATGGACATTTGTTTCGGTGGCTACATCTTTAGTTGTTTTGGTTAGAAGCTTTCGTAAACACTGAATAATACATTATATTGCTATACTAATTAACCATTGCTTAATTAGATATCTAATTTTCTTTAATATGTTTTGAAACTTTATAGTTCTGCACTCCAAGACGGATATTAAAACTAATATGGCAATGGTTTTTCTTGAGTTTCTGGAGTACAGTCATTTTGCTCTCTTTTCTGGCACTGAATGAGTGGCTATACTTTTTTGGCTTGGTTTTACTGATCCGACTTGCTTTTGCCGTGAAAGTGTACTTGTACTATTGTGAACTAAAAGACCAAATGAGAATGATTTCCAATAAGTTCCACAGATTGAAAAATCTAATCTGAAATGAGTATTCTTCCATACCTATTTCTCAAGCATGTTTGTGTAGAGTAACTGTTTAGTGACTGTAAAAAATTATTATAATAATGTGTTTCTGAGTGATAAGTAATTAGAAATCAGTGTATTAATTCACCAAAATGTGTTTTATAAGTTTAAGCTTATCAGTCACAAAAAAGTTTCACATCATTGTCATTGAATACGATTGCTGTAGAACCCAAGAACTTTTAACAGAACTTCAGTTTTAACAGTCAGCAAAGAGATAGTAAGATAAAAGCAAATATAGTTATTAGCAATTAAAAATCAATAACAATTTTAAATTTGTAGAAAGATTATTGAAAATAAGTACAGTTTTCATTGTAAAAGTTATAAATATTTTCCAATGAATTATTCTCAAAACGTAATCTTTGATTCTCAAACTGTCATATGTATAAACATGGCATGTCTAGCGACGTTTATATGAGCTTAGTCAGAAACGTATTCAGTAGGTAATGTGTAAGTTTGTAATGGCGACTTTAAAGTACTTTATATGTGTATGGAGTAAATGTACTCAAAGCCCGGCGTTACGTTATGACTGTTTTCTTATGCACTTTATTGCCTTATTACATTTCCTTCATTCATAACAACACAAATTGGAGAAATGCAAAATGCACTACTTTGTTACATCATGTAGACAACGTAAACGCCATTAGCATAGAATATTTCATAACGTCATCCGTACTGAGTATTCAGTGAAAATACTCAATTAACGCCAAGTATAGCACGTGATGCATGAGAAGCTAAGCACGTGCACTTCACTCATTCATACAACACGTAATAAAGTTAAAACAGAAGCTATATATGAATTTCGGCTTTTTTGGGTCCATTTTTTGTTTTGGTATGACATTGGTAAGCAAAAAACAAGCAAAACTTTATCTTTCAGATTACACTTCAGTTTTCGGTGTCGGTATTTACGATACCTACTTTACTTTTTTTGTCCATTCAACGAATGACATTCATAAAATGTCAAAATGCTTTTATGGTATGGTTAGGTATTCTTACAATACCGCATGATCAGCCAACTTCTCAGTTGTACGAAAAAATACTTCTCACGTACATTCTATTCACTTATACCAAAGCATTTCTCAGCAAGAAACAAACGCTATTGTGTGGAGTTTTATTGCAAAAAATTATGACATCATTCAAACATTCCCATTCAGTATTTCTAATACGTACATTTTTTGTTACATATGTGTTGTAGTGCTAATGGTTTATTGTTTTTATCGCAATTATGACACATTACGTTTACAGAGGCGAGTTATAGAGACGTAATTTCTGTCAGCTGAACTTTGATTCAAAGGCTGTCAAGATTTACTGCTGTGAAAATTTTTATTTAAAACAATATAATACTAGCATTTCAAATAACTTGATATGGACCAAATTTTACTATACAGGTTTGAACTACAGGCCCAATTTGTGTTTTTGCTGGATGTTGTGAGTTCATATATTAGCAAAATAAATGCGGATTTTCATCTGAACAGAGCACAAATCACGTTTTATTTATATAATTTTCTTTTCAGTTTTATCCCGTTATCTCCCTATACCTTTTTTGGGACGTTGTAGTTGAGGCAGGAATATTTTGTTGTTTGGTTTTACTCGCGCTGCATTCAGTGTGGTGTGTACATGCCTTAAGATATTTCACGGTAATAGAACTAATAACATGTATTTTAAATATGTTGACAATAACTATTCAGGTAATCTCAGTGATCAACATAGAAAATGCTTTCTTTAAAATTCACAGGAACCCACCCCAAAACAGCTTATGTTTTCAATTGGCGCTTACGTGTCCTGGTTTTTAGTTAGTTCATGTGCCACAGTAATACTTCTCAGTGCTTTAATTAGTGACTACAGGTTTTATACCTGTATTCTAATTTTAGTAATTCGATTTATCTGTTTTCGACTTAAATACAATCTTTACCTGGAATACAGACGATACATGCATTTGTGCGAACCCTACGAGCCGTTGATTAATGTATTAATTATGTTGTTTGGTCCAGCCGCAGCCGCATAATAAATCGGAAGAAAGTTAACATTTTGCAGTAAATACCATAAACATATATATCTCATGAAGTTATCAATAAATATACCTAATTTATTGTCACTCAACTATTCCATAAACTATTGAAAACCAACTTAAAAATTGCATAAATTACAAATCTCCTATGACTCCTATGATGACCAGTGAAGTAGTTCTTTAGAACACTTTCCCTTTTCATGCCCCCAAAAAACCGGCATAAAAATTGTTTCCAGACCAAAAGGGGTCAATGAACTGGAGGGGACAATGACCTTTTCGTTTCAATCCAATTGTCACACCTGTCAATAAAAACAAATCATAACAAAATTATTAGCAGATAGAAATTTTTGGGAACGTGTAATGCATCCAAAAGTAAGCACAATAATATACTATCTGAACATGAGCTTTGACCCTTTTGTAACCTTGAAATTAAAACGCAGTTTGGATTTCTCCGAACTTGTCGTTTTAATATCAAGTCAAAAGTTAATTATTTTCAAAAAGCCGGCTTCACATTTATTATTGCTGGTTGAAAATGCTACGTGACATTTTATATATCATACCTTTTGAAGTATTGTATGATTGTTCATTTAAATCCTTTGTTCTGGCTTTCTATGAAACGTGGCTTTAGCGGCTGGCATTTATTTGTAGAGTTCCAAGAAGAAACTGAAGGCAACAAAGTAGATTTGAAGTGTTTTCGGCGACAAAGCGTTCATTCGGGTTGTAGTTTATAGTGAGCTTTTCCGCTTGCGAAAAATTAATTTAAACCGAGAGCCTTGAAAAATAGGTATATGGTGGAAGTGTGTAGTAGCAAATATACTATTCGTTGTCGTTTTTTGTAAAGATGAAAAACATGAAGGTACTATCACAAAATGAGCAGAGCACGAAATAACGGCCACATATTATGTAGGGCACGGTGGTGGTGGAGGTAGCCGTTAATATAGTTATTAACCGTTTGAATGAAGCCGACCGACAAAAGAATGGGTTCTTTGAAGTTATTCTTTAAAGTTTACGATGATGACCATTTGATGTTTGACCTTATTCTTTTGTGATTGTCTTTGGAAGGCGGATAATTTTGCATAGTTTTCTTCGTTCAGCGTACATAACAAAATGCACCGTATACAGTAGTACCACGGCCAAGGACCAAATTAATCACTTATTACCTTGTTACTTAATTAATTAGCATTTATACAAACTGCCTGTTGTATTAAATGTGTAAACAGTTCTATATAAAAAATTATGTTACGCTTTCTTTCATATATACCTATGCTTATTGCTTTTGGTACAAAAACGCACGTGTTACATATGCGCAGATCATAAATGCAAAAATATCAATAAAGTTTGGAAAGTACTTAATTGTTAACTTATGAATACGTAACAAGATAATTAGATAATAATGCACATCAAACAGTTATCTAGCACTTTATGTAGAAGACATTACGGCTTGGTAATAATTTTTAAGTTTTCCTTGAGATAGTTGTAACAGATACAAAATCCAGAAGGCCTTTTGGCGTTTACAAAATATTTTTACAAAAACAATAATGTACAGTTTACTTTACAGGTACAATTACACAGTAAGTTATGCTATAAAGACTAGGGTTTAGAGTTTTTTGTCAAACAACCGGAAACAATAGTTTTTCTAGTAGGAGGGAACTATTCTAAGCGTACAAGCTAAATGAAGTAAACATCAACTTATCATCGTCAATTCAACCATATAGATTACAATCCACTTTTAGTAAGTGGATTTACAAAATTATTTGCTAGTTTGATGCTTATATAAGTCACTAAGTTTCGTCGAAAAGGCCCTTATTGGTTATTATTGCAAATTCCAAGATATATAAACATATTACAAGTTACAATTGATTAATTGGATTATCTAGAGATTTACATAAAATAGTAGAACATTTTTATAAGGACAAATACTCTGGCAGCATTCGTTTTCTTTTGTGTTGTTTCTTGTATTTAGTAAACAATCATCATAATATCCTTTCCGGAAATCTAGGTATATTTACTTTTTTATTGATTAATGTGTTAAGTCACTGATTGCATTATTGAGTTGATTGATTCTTTTACATAGTTATTTATGTCTCCGCTTGATTGATTGCTTTTTGTATTATTATGTGGTGATGGGCGATTAAAGTCGGTCACAGCCTCCAACACAACAGCAAACTAACGAAACGTAACAATAATCTATTTCCATTTTTATGCACACATATTGAACGTAACCAAAAAAATAACCTATATTATTGTGTACATAATTAGTTCCTTTCTGGATAATCCATCATTGATTCACATGGTATAAACTATAGACATGACAGGGGTATATACCTCTCCAAATCCAATTACATACAGATAATATATCGAAATCTGTAATCTGTGTCTGATCTTTTGATACACTTGCTAACTTAACTACACTACATTAATATATTTTACATTAGGACAAGGCGAGTTCTTTTGTACGTCCCTACTACACATGTATTTGCACACACAAAAACTTAACACAGAGCAACGCGTTAATGATTTTGATTTACTTAATGAATAATTGGGTTTTCATTCACAGGACAAGGAGAGTAGCTGCCGCAATATTTGGGTGCTAATACGTTTGTAATTGAAACTGGAAGCCTTTTTATCCGCGTTATAATCAAAACAAATAATCAACATTTTTAATAACCTATCTACATCGCTATCTCTAAGAATTACAATAATTTTGATAGGGATAAATATAACAAAAAGGAGATAGTGATGAACAACAAGGCAATAACTTCAAATATCCCAGCTTGCACCTAAATATTCTGTGTAGGTAAGTATAAAGCTGGAGAGGATCAGAATTGGGCTTGCAAAACGGATCTTATAAAACTGCTGGGATATTTTTTATTTTAATGCATTGCCTACATTATTATTTTTCTATACATTTCGCCTCTGGCTGTGACTGGTAAAGTGATGGTAAATGCAATGTTTAATTTTTTTTGAATAGGTATGTCGTGTGGTTTTTTGCTTGTGAGAGAGAACTCCTTCTCCGTGTTTTTTACTATAAACTAGAAAATGTGTGCGAAATGTGCATGCATGGACGAAAAAAATAAGTTAGAAGAACTATACTTATATTTACGGCATGAATGGAATTAGGGAATTTTTATACAAGGCAAGCAGAATGGAATACTAGGGGACAAGCAAAGGACACGGAATACCCAATATCCATAAACGAAAAAAGACAGGCCATGCCGAACCGTATACATGCATATATTTGAAAGGCATGTGTTTCAAACAAAAAAAATGTTATAAAAGGCAGGCATGTAGAATTTTCTCAGATTCAAGAGCGATACATGTGAGCAAAGTCACTCAATGTTGATGGTCGCCGTACGATTTGCTATTGTGGCATGAGAATCAGGATTCATGATATATACATTAAACCACGCTATACCGCATTCACGCTCATATTTCAAAGCATTCTTCTTTGAACAAAGCATATAACAATTTTAGCACCAAAATGCATGTGAGGGTTAACCAGCACATGTTGTACACGTTGCTGACAGAGAAATGTATCTACATTACTCTAGATAATGGAGTATAGGTATGCAGAGCCATTTAATTGCACATGTCTCTGTATACCGTATACTCGAAATATAAAACCCTTTACTTGTAGTGAATTGCGCTTTGGAAAGAAGTTTAGTATATCAGATAGGAGAAATACATATTATATACAAGCGTTTATTTTGTGCCATATTGCTTGTAGCAGTGAATGAATGCCTGCAAATATTGTTTTTGCGTGGGTATGTACCTTGTAGATATTATGTGCACATTGTTACATCATTCCTTTATGAAAAACACTTTGGCTTTTACGGTGGCGTTTGGCACTAGGTACTTTTATGTACACACAATAATTCGTTCACAAGACATGGAACTCGCGAACGTGAACTCATCAATGTTTAGTGCTAAACGACACTAGCGTGCATGTAGTTTACTGAAAAAGATTTAGGCAGGCAACAAGAGTCAAGGTATAATAAAAAATCAGTGTGTTGCACAACTAGCTACATTTTGGGGGAATATCTCATCTCTCAGTACAGTCAACTCACACACATTCGTAATAAAATGTCGAGGGACTTATCATCAGTAGTAACATTTTTATTACAACGAAATAAAAAGCATGAATTTGCTTTGAACAACGAATTCGTTTTGGCATTTGAATTGGATTGGATTTTTGAGAATGAGATGACGACGACAACCATCATGATGATGATGATGGAAAAAAGAAAAGACGCTGTATTCAGCAGCAGCGCTTGTATAAAAAGAAAATGTTGAATAATATGTAGCTATAAATGTATGGATTTACTAGGTTGCTTGCTTTTGGTGTTATATGGCTTTCCTTGCTTGTTTGCTGATATTTTTGCCTAAGAGCAAGGAGGATGAATGGAGGAACGCTTATTTTTCAAAGTGATTCCAAGGGCAAATTCGCTTACGCATGACCAATGTATTCCACTGGCACTAAAAGAAAATCTCTGCGTACGTAAGAAGAGGACAACAAGAGAGAAGTGAGTAACCGAGAAATGATAAACAGACAAAGACGAAGTATTTAGTGTTGATATTGCACTATAATAAGTACTTCTACTTATTGGAAGGATAGATGTATAAGCTGAAATTGTATGCAATGATCTAGATGTAGCAAAGGCACACGTGCCATCATCAATTGAAGTTTTTGCACTTGAAGGGTAGAAGGTGTTTGCAAGCTGTAATTATTTAGCATGTGTACGGCATTCGAATGGGGCTTCTTCCGGAGATGTCAATTAAATATTGGCGATGATAAGAATGAAGAGATTTGTTTTTCCACGCAAGTTTAACAGTTGGCTGTACTGTAATAATGTGTTCACGCTCACGTGTCATGCATGTACGCTTACTTGGAAATGGACGCTGTTTACGTTAAAAGAACTTTGTTATGATGGAAATTGGCAAATATAAAAAACACACTAGACCGGTCGGGTATTGGCTGGAAAGAAAACTTGAAGTTTGACAAACGTAGTAGTATAACGTCAACGTAACACCATATTGTAAATAGCCTATAAGAAGTTTCCAACTTGCATAGATCAGATTATAGCATTACGGATCCACAAATTTTATGTATACAGCCGTCTAGGAATGTATATTTATTCATTTCAATGTGTCTACAGAAAACAGTGTTTTAAAAAGTGTGGTTTGCTTATTCTATTATAGTATCACATTAAATTGTGGACATTTGTGTGTAAAATAGATGTAACTTAGCAATAGCTGGATGAAAATGATGAGATATTACAATCGATGGATTATTTGGAATAACTCATTTGAAAATTATGGACGCTTTATCCGCTATGACAGCACGAAAACAGTTATGTATTTAATACTAAACATTACGCATTGGTTATTTGCAACTAATCAATTTCAGTTAGGATTAGAAGAGGCAGTAGAAGGAAATGACAGGGTAATAATAAGAATGGACTTCACTACCTGACTTCTACTACTATAAAATCAATCACTTCTAAAATACTACAAGGGGGCTGGATTTCTGACTAGCAAATTAACTAAACTGATTACGATCAGTAATCCAGACATCCAATCGAAGTTTCTCTTGTCCTTGTCCAAGTTTTTAGGTCTCGTGTATGAGTGAGATTATTGCGTATTATGTTAACATCAAGTCTATTTATGAACAAAATTTGTATCCATGGTTAAATTAAATTTCATCAAACATTTTGCGTAGAGGTAGAGCAAAGTTCATAATAATTATCCTTATTGTCTTAGGTTAAGGCAGTCTTAACCTTTTTACCTTAACTACATAACAATAAACTAATAATTTCTCACGACGTATTATGTATGGGATCTATATTTTTAAATAAATATATACACTACGTAACGTGTTCATCAATCTTACGACTTGATGGTTAAACGTATTCTGTTTTAACATGGCTTTCGTTTTCTCGCACTCATACATACTCCAAATTCCAATGCAAACTAACTTGAAAGCCTCAAACAACAAACGTTGATTTTGCCTTGAAGAGTCATCTGCAACCAAGTCATGGCAACCTGCTACATTAGCTCTTGTTTAACGCTTGGAGCTCTTACATTATTCACTAGGGTGCTCTCAAATAGTCTCTGATCAACTCGATTCACTGGTGTATTGCATTGTGTGGTTTGATTTTGTAAAGGTCTCAATGAAAGGTATATTATTGCATTAAATTAAATGTAATATTAAAACATTAACAGATAAGTTGATTGTCAACGTGGCAAGTACCATATATTAAAAATTCCTACTTATTACTGTAAACATAAAGCCAATAAGGAAAAAACCATAGAGACTTTTGGAAAGACTTTTGGAAAGACTTTTACACTTATACATAGGAAGGTATATAATATTCGTTTGTGAAAACAAGCGTTGCTTCATATCTCTTATTAAATTATATTTTATGCATTCTGTAAAATATTATCAAGTTCATCAGTTCAATGAAAGGTTAACTTCTCCAATTAAAATTATCACGGTTTTGCTAATTACCCCAAATCACTAAAACTCTGTTTTATTCATGTGGGCTTACGTTACAAAACAACATTTTTCAATGCATGATATAGTGGCATCGTTGACTTGATCATCTATTTTTATGTTTGAGTTTGCTTGAATTACAGTGACTATCATTTAAAGTTATCAACCTTAGAGATCGTTTGTCGTTCATGAAAACTGCTCATTAGATAGTTTTAAAACTGGATCAAAACTTCGTCAGCATTATCAAGCTCATTATACATTTTCTTCTTCATTTATTATCTACAAGCAGGTCAGGTCAAATAAGATGAACATTTATTTCAATGAAAAAATACTTATTTTCATTTTGATCATTCAATTCGTTCCAAAATGCAAATATTCTGCTTTGTAATGCATTCAATAAAATTATTTTGAAAGAAGTAATAATTTAATGTACATACCAGTATTTGAAATATGATAAGATGATTTTCAATCAAAATCAATAAAAATTGAAACGTACACCGCCAAATCTAGAAAGGTCTATAGCTTTCTCCATTTATAATTTATAAGCATGCAACAATAAATGCATATCTAGGCTATATTACATAGTGGGAGAACCGACCAAACCCATTTAACATTTTATTTATGTTTCACTTTACTCCACACACAATCTCAAACCATATTTTTATCAATGTAAATACAAACAATTGAACCATTTTTTCTAAAGTGAATAAAAAAAGTGTGGCACACTGTCGCCACTGTGGCAGGAGGATGTCGACATAAACACATCAATAAAGTTGATCATCAGGTCTAACCAGAGTTTTTTTCATCTATAAAAATATACGTTTCAGTCGGGTACACACATTACGGCTTTATTTAAAAAAGGTACCAGGGAAAAAACATAATACAAGACAGAATACAAGATATAAATACTTCATAGATCAATTGATCAGCAAAAAGGAACATAGTACAAAGTAAACTACATGAAAACTAGCAAGTCATAAATATTGGCATAATTACAATGTGACCATTTTCAAAGATACAACATTGGACAGACACACAGAAAACGGCCTAGGTTAACAAGGACAAAAAATGAAATGTAAGAGTGCAATAAACAGAAAAAAAATCTTTATTAGGTAGTGCTCCGATTTTATGTTCTCGATGAAAGTTACATTCAATGAAACAGTCAGCCCAATAAGAAAATATTAATTGGACTTGTAGAGTTGTGTTTAGTTGTTGCGGTGCATTTTGAATATTGGGTTTGGTTGTTGAGTTGAGTGGCCAAGAGGACAAAGATGAGCGTTGTAGAAAAGGAAATCGATTTGGTTTTCATGTAATACCAATTTTATTGACAGGATAATGATATGCTGAAAGTCTTTACAAAGCCCTTTGAATCAGTTTGTTGTACTTGTTGATGATGAAACGCTTTTAAAATCAATGTTCAATTTTAGCAACAACTTCTCTGTAGTGGATCAAGTTTTGCAAGGTCATTTTCTTCCTGTATGTTAGGTACATACTTTTTAACAAGCAGGTATTATGGGTGGATCCTTGCTAAAATGTCAAAAGCCTTGCATTGTAGCTTCAGTGAACGATTTTGTTTTTGGTGAAGTAGCACTTGGTGAACACAATCTGTCAATCTTATATAGGTATTCTGGATTACCTCAGAACTTATTTTGTGGCTGATAAGAACATTTTAAATGGAAAATTTGTGAATCTATCTATTTGATTATCACTCTCCAAAAATCATGTAGATGTGTAAGTCAAAATTGAAAATGTCGCAGATTCGCCACTGAATGATAAGGGATAATGAAATCTCGTGACTGAGTTGTAGAAAAATTTATTACGTTTGTAATTTATGAATATAAGTATAAGAATAATTTATATGTAGAAACGAATACATTATTCTATTATGCTGCAAAATATGGAGATTATTACTCGCCAGGTCGAATAGTTTTCTGCCCAAATCTACTTCTGGTTAAAAATTCAATTTTCTTATTTCTTTATCAAAAGGCAAGCTTGTTTGCTCTCTGTTGACCATGTCCAGATCTATACTTTATAAAACATTTTAAAAGATCTTCCGCGTTAAATGCCAAGCAAAGTTATATATTCTAGAAAAATTAGTAGGATTATTACCTATAATATTAATTATACCTACAGTTATTACAGAGATGCCCAGCCTTAGTAGTAGATCATTGTATGTGTACATTATGTATTTACTCTAGACTGACCATGACCTCTTCAGTCAAGCAAACATTACCACTTTATCATTATGATGCTGATACGATTAGTATATACGATTACTGCTGACGTTGACTTTCATTTTAAAAGCCTTCATCTATTAAAAGTTTATTATGTGTATTTTATTAATTTTGACTTTGACTTGATTAGTTTTCGAAGCCCGAGGTCAATTATAAATACTGCCAAGGAAAATTTATCCTGTCTACCTCTCCTGCCTGAGTATGTGTTGGACCCAGTAAGTGCGTACACAGCGCAGCACAATACACACAGTTCTCAGGCTTGAGGGTGGATAAGAGTTAAGGTACTATCATTCTCGCCTTTTTTCAATAATAAAGTTAATTTACTACTATACTGCAAACTAAACGGATAACTATGTAGAGAAAATGTTAGTTTTTCGTTTTGCCCTTGCTCTACTACTAGGCTACATTGTAGTCACGTATGCCCAAATAAATTTGAAAACGATCTTGTTGATTCACTCAGTCAGTACATCTCCTACCATTTATCATCATGCATAATCTGTAAATAAATTGCTGCTGATTGAATTTCATATTAAAGCTTCTTAGTCGACTTGTAATAGCGTATATAGATACGTAGGTACTGTTTCATACAAATTGACATAACCAGAAGTAGATCATCCTTTAGACGAAAAAGGTGTTCTTGCATAATCCCCGGATAAAACAGCAAAGAAGAATTATTAGAGATTGGCAAAAGTATAATAGAAACAACAGCAACAATTGACAATTTTACTAACTACCAACTACTCTATTCATAAAAAGTGTAACGTCCTCATCAATAAAAAAGCTGCTCAAGTTTTTCTAATAATGTCATGTCATGTGGTGATAATTGTATGTATAATATAATGACAATGAAAGTCGTACACATATATAAATATAGTTATATTACTAGAAACTCAGGCAGGCTAAACGCCCTGCCACATTAAGAATAACAAAAATATTTATTTAGTCGAAATAAATGTGTTTGCCATCCAATAATGTGCGTTTTATTGGTACGCAAAATTATATCCATAAATTTACTATAGTATTTCTCATTAGGCACAATTGTATCAGTGTGTATAAATTCCCGTAGCGTTTTCGTAGATAGCTCGCTGTTTTGACCTTTCTTTACTTTAACAAATAAGCCCCTCTTGTTACGAACCCTTGAAAATGCTGTATAGGTATAACTGTCCATGTAATACACTGATCAATCTGATCACATGTCTGTCCCTGTGATTTGGTTGTAATAGTCATAGAATTCGTCAACCGAAGTGGAAATCGCTTCCTTCTCAGCTGAAATGGTAAAACAGCATTTGTTGGATCCAGATTTATGCAAGGAATCAGAAATTGTTCGCCTCTTCTATCCCCACTAAAAATACTGCATTCACTCAGATTGTCTTGTTCCTCATTACTAAAAATTCCAGACTCAATCGAAAGCAACCAATCACGGAATTCTGACTCATCCTGGTTCACACGCATATTCTGTAATAGTGGAAGTTCCAGAAAGTGCTTCCACAAATGGCTGCTCTGTACACGACTGCCATGCAGCATTACTGGTGCTTGTCGGAAATCTCCATCCACCACTTTTGGAATACCCCCAATTGATTCTACGTTGAGCAGATCTAGCAAACTTCTGTCCACATCTGTCAGCAAATGAGCATGGCACATGGATATTTCATCCCAAATGATTAGCCTCGTCCTCTTCAGTTCTCCCCACTGTGCAGATCCTTGCTTTATTCTTGAAACTGTGTTTTTTGAAAGGTCGATTGGGATTCCAAATCCAGAATGAGCAGTTTTTCCGCCTTTCAGAAGTGTCGCAGCCAATCCCGTTGGAGCAACACATTTTACAAATCCTCCCTGACTGAGTATAGTCGAGATTAGAGCCTTATAAACGAACGTCTTTCCAGTGCCTCCTGCACCCAATAAAAAGAAGCACTCATGGCGCGACCTTCCTTCCACCGCATCCATGATCCTCCAAAACGCTGTACGTTGCTCATGGTTCATCAAGGATGCAGCCTGCTCCGCTTCTCTGGTCTCAACTTCTATGTTGACATCCGAGGAGTACTCGTGCTAATCTACTGGAGCTGGTAACCCAACCTCCGTACAAAACCTTCTAAATATTAGAATGTTCTTGGAACGCACACCAAAAAGAATCTAATCACTTATTTAACTCGGCTACATTTAAAACTTGCTTGAAAACAGTTAACACACCGCATGCATCAATCAGATGATATCCACCACCAATACGCTACACCGGCAAGGTTGGAACGGGTATGCTCTCACCAGAACGCAGGAACCTACAAAAATACAATAAACTATTAGAATGTTCTTGAAACGTACACCAAGAAGGATCTAATCATTTATTTAACTCGGCTATATTTAAAACTTGCTTTAAAACAGTAAACACACCCCATGCATCAATCAGATGATATCCACCACCATAACGCTACACCGGCAAGGTTGGAACGGGTATGCTCTCACCAGAACGCAGGAACCTACAAAAATACAATAAACTATTAGAATGTTCTTGAAACGTACACCAAGAAGGATCTAATCATTTATTTAACTCGGCTATATTTAAAACTTGCTTTAAAACAGTAAACACACCCCATGCATCAATCAGATGATATCCACCACCATAACGCTACACCGGCAAGGTTGGAACGGGTATGCTCTCACCAGAACGCAGGAACCTACAAAAATACAATAAAATATTAGAATGTTCTTGGAACGTACACCAAGAAGGATCTAATCACTTATTTAACCCCACCGAATTTTAAAACTTGCTTTAAAACAGTAAACACACCGCATGCATCAATCAGATGATATCCACCACCAATACGCTACACCGGCAAGGTTAGAACGGGTATGCTCTCACCAGAACGCAGGAACCTACAAAAATACAATAAAATATTAGAATGTTCTTGAAACGTACACCAAGAAGGATCTAATCATTTATTTAACTCGGCTATATTTAAAACTTGCTTTAAAATAGTAAACACACCGCATGCATCAATCAGATGATATCCACCACCAATACGCTACACCGGCAAGGTTGGAACGGGTATGCTCTCACCAGAACGCAGGAACCTACAAAAATACAATAAAATATTAGAATGTTCTTGGAACGTACACCAAGAAGGATCTAATCACTTATTTAACCCCACCGAATTTTAAAACTTGCTTTAAAACAGTAAACACACCGCATGCACCAATCAGATGATATCCACCACCAATACGCTACACCGGCAAGGTTAGAACGGCTATGCTATCACCAGAACGCAAGAACCTACAAAAATACAATAAAATCATTAGAATGTTCTTGGAACGTACACCATGAAGGATCTAATCATTTATTTAACTCGACTGCATTTGAAACTTACTTGAGTGCTGCAAAAACAGACAACGTACCAATCAGATGATTTTACTGTCACTCTGTTGCTCTTCTGGAACTTGTGCTGATTGCTGATTCACACGTGTCAACTTGGGAACCTGCAGAGATGAAAATCAAACTGCTAAAATATTCCTGAAGCGCACACTAAGCAGGGAATAAATACTGCAGCAGCAGCTAATTGCTTACCTGTTAAAAATTAGGTATTGCTCAAGGTTATCACAGTCACGTACATGATCAGTTTTCAAAAGTATGATGTAATCGGAGTGCTGGTATAATCTGGGGAACAAACGGAGAAAATGTTTTGCATTTTTGAACCACCACAGAAGGCGGAAGAATTTTGTGTTTGGCGGTAGGTTGCGCATGGGGAGCATGAGAAGTGTCGTTGTATGTAGATGTAGTGTGCCATAGCTACGCAAGATGGTATCTGCGTCTGTGAGGCCGTAACAGTAGTTTTTGTATATCTCCACTGACGGCCGAACAACGTCATCAGGGCTTATAGATATTTGATAGCTAAACAATTTTTGCAGAAAAAAAAAAGATTTCGTTATCTAAAACAACTAATCAGCAGTGAATAAAGCAGCATAGAATATAGATTGTCTCATTATTTCCAAAAAGGTGGTACACTCTTAAGTACTACTTATTATTATTACACACACTATAGTATGGTCAGAACAGAGAGGCTACAAACAGGCATAATGCAGACCTGTGAATGGCAGTAAGTGACAACTGCCGCAACCTAAGCTTGACATTATGACAATCTCATTAATGTACTATTACGTAGCGTCCACTCTGTCAACGTGTCAACCCAACGCACAACAAAGCTGGTGATGATAGTACCCTGATGAAAATCTCTCTGATGATCAGTTTTAAAAGGTGGCAAACACTTGTGACAAAAGGCAGTAGTTGGATCTGAAAAATATAATAATAATACTCTTTGCTTGCGATACTTGATTTTCTCCTCATTTTATCACAACATACCACCTTCAGCAGTCGCTTTTATTATTATTATTGCTGCCATACCACACTTTTAGCAGTTATAACAATAAGCACCTATCATTGGCATCAATTTACAAAATGTAGTTGGCACGTGTGTTAAAAATATTTACACTTCATTTTTCTTCTTCTTTCTCCATTTTGCACCCCGTGCGATTAACTGAAACCTGAATGAAATTATTTCTTCTCAACGGTATTATTACGATTACACGTTACGTATATGCACGTTTGCTGTTTTATATTTAGTGCGATACGGTGTTACAATGCCTTCAAACATCAATTCCCGTCACAATCGCTGTTTTAACTTTGTTGCTTACAATCTGATTTCTCATGTTCGCATAATGTGCTTTTCCTCAGATTTAACATTGGTAGTACCAGCCATCGGCTTGGTTCATTCGGTTGGACGCATGTATAGACTACATTTTAGCTATTATAGCGATTGTTGATTTTTTGCGTGGTAGTGTGCCAAAAGAGGTTTTAATGAGCACGAGCTTAAAACTTAAAATCGCAGCACCCTACTAACAAAAACATTTTAGTATTTGAAGAGAAGGTGAAAAAATTCAAAGAATGAAAGTACGCGCTTGGATAAGTTTGTAATAATAAGCCACAGTATATTTCACAATAATAGCAATATAAATAAGAAGTAAAATAAATAAAAAGTTATGGTCACACCCATATAGCATTTCCTAGTGTTTTATGGCTTTTGATAAGCATTCAAATATTTCTTGAACGTATATTCCTTTAAAACTTCTTCCTCTCTCCTCGTCTTGTTTTCTTTCTAGTTTAACCTGTACAACTTCTTGATGCTTAGTAGCAAGTAAACTAAACACAGAGTTAATTCTGATAAACTTATTCATTTTTCTTTTGTTTCGCTGTTATTTTTTCACAATCGCAAATCGTAACTCACAACTTGTTGTGTAAAGGCAAGAAACCAGGTTTGTTATGGTAGTAATTGCTCATTGAGTGAAATAGTGGTCTCTTGCAAATATGCAAATGGAAAGGGATTAGAACAAACTCGTTGTTGTGTGGAGTAAAGTATATATATCATGCCATATTTGCCATTTAATGATTTAATACAAAATAGCTAAGCCAAGTTGCAAGTTTTTTAAATTGCTGAAATAAAATGACTACCTTGTTGACCTGAAAGAAAGTCTTGTGGCTGTAAAAGTCACAAGTCACACACACCCTCCGACTGAATGTTTGTCTACGCGGCTCCTGCTGTTTGTGTGCTTGTTGCATAATAATTTAATTTCGATCTTTTTTTCTCGGGAATAAAGGGGCGAAGCATTTTTTTTACCAACAACAGAGAAATGAAAGCACAGTGGCAGAAAAACAACACTGGTAATTAAACCGAATAAAATGCTTTTAGAATGCACGCACATAACATACAATACGCTCCACCCTATTGCTGCTTTCTGTTAAAAACAAAAAGGTTATTCTCTATAAACGATATGAGTACATACCTGTAATTATATTATGATTATTCATTTTTTATTTATATTTATTTTATTAGAGAAAAATCATAGACTAGTTCAATTACACGATACAATGCACTGGCCTATGTGTCTGTGTAGTATTTGCTCGTTAGCTCTTTAATTACTGCCGGATTAAGATCATTTTCATGATGACGAAACTCGGGAAGGGTAGAACGGCTTTTATCGTTGCATTTTTCATTGAATACCCGGTTGGGAAATAAAATCCAGTTTTAAATACTTTTTTTTATTTTTTTAAATGACTCTTTATGAGGGTTGCTTGACTTTTGCCGAGCCAGGGTGCAACAGTAATTAAAATCTCAACTTCCTCCTTTTAATTCAAATGAGCATATTGGATCAAAACCTATAAAAAGCCTCCACCTAGCATTTTTCTTGGACTAGGACACCCCACACCAGACGGTCATTTAAACTGCACTGCAGACTTTCCCTCAGGTACACACGCGACATTATACGATAAAAGGACATATGGATATATTCCATTCGTTTTCTTGTTGTTCCGTTTCCAACAAAACACTTTTTTCTACTTTGCACCTTCACCCTCACTGCATAGTATGCAACGATTTCCAACTTCCGCCTGTCCAATTTCTTCTAACAGTCTGGTTTTTCTATGGTCGCAAATTCGGTCTTTTATTGTACCGCTTTTCTAAAGTGCGTGCTTATGTACACTGATACATTGTTTTTATTGCTTCATGCAAGCGTTTAATCTGCATACAGGTAGCCCCAAAACCTGTTAAAATACCCCTTTTCATTTTTACGTGATTGCTTTCTTGCTATTTTACCCCCTTTTTTGATTTTTCATTCTTATTTTATTTCTCCTGCTTGATAAAAAATGGTATTAAAAGTGCCGCGCGTTGATAAGTGCATGAACGGCTAGTTGATACTCCTATGAATTAAATGGATGTGTCATGTAGACAAAAAATGTTTTTCGAATGCAAATGTGCTTTCCTTTTTCCTGAATTTGTACTTTATGTGCCTTCTTTCTTGCTGAACCTCTCTGTGATTCCTTGCTAAAGTTGGGCTATAATAATAACGGTGATGATGGTTGAGGTGGTGGTCATGTTAGAAATAGGCAGGGAATAAAATTACACGAGAAATGTTGCAGGTGAACAGTACACTATGACTCTGACTTGTAGAAAAAACTCCACAAGCAGGGAAGTAAAAAGCTTGAAGCCAGTACATAAACCACTGCGGGATCTTGATGGAAATTTGATCGACGTAATAATTCTTGCGCTAATGTTTCAACTGTGTTATTTTCTTGCAGACGAGTAATTATGTGCATTTTCACAAGAAACGTAATATATAGCTCTGCTACTCAAAATAAATGGAAGGTCTGCATACTTCTCGACCCGTAGCTAAAGCCTAGCTTACCTTTTTTATTGAGCAGGCTATAGTTGATTGTAACTTTGTAACGTACGTAAGGAAGAATGGTGAAGGCAACAACAGTTTACATTTGAGGCCTTTATTGGTAGTACAAATCCACATATACCAATCCACAACGCCTCCAACGTCTAGTAGAAAACCGATTTGAATTGAATTCCAGTCGAGTCAAGTGGAAAAAAGGAAATCCAAAATTTAGGGTGCCTTTCCATTCGAGTGCCTCCTCTGAGAAAATCTTATTAAATGGCAACAACCAGAAGTGTTAGTTATGCATGGCTGGTTTTCCGAGGACTTATGGTTTTGTGGAAAGTGGTAAAAATATTTATATGATTATTGTTATTATTGCCAGTTGTTGGTGAAGGGATCACCTTTCCCTCTTCTAAGAACACAGCCAATAATAATTTTTTTAGCCCCCTTTCGATTCCCTACAAACAAACGGAAGGCTACAAAAAGGTGGCATGATGCATGCTGTCTGCATTTGCAAACCTGGAGGGCTTTTAAAAACGTAAACATATTCATTTTTTCTCCTACCAAGATCGCCACTCGCTTGCATGATGCATATAAAAATATTAATATGCAATGACTGTCTACCAGACTTGTACAATCTTCAGTGGAATTATCCAAGTCCACTAGTCCTATTGAAAACATTTAACACACATTTGTAAGGGGTACAGTCCTAACGAATCCGGACACCCGCTTCCTTTCCCCTTCTCTCTTGTTTCTGATCTCGGATCGACAGAAGTTGTTTGGAATAAATAAGCAGAGAGGTAGAAAACGTTCTTCAGGTGTACGTGTGTGCAATGCACTTTGCTTTTAGATTTTGTGTTTTTCTTCGTCCTCCGCATCAGGTCCAACAAACGACCACGGACAGGGCAAGAAACGAAGCACATATTATTGCATTTCATATTGAAAACCAAGTGGAATCTTGCGTGACTAGAAGTTATATCAACTTTTTAGCATAAACACAACAAAGGAGCAAGAAACTTCCACCTTGTCGTCGTCTCAATAATCATCGTCGTTCCTACATAATATTGTATGTGTATATGTAACCAACTTTTTCTATTCTCTCGAATATGCTTGCAACCGAGTTTATAAATATTATCAAGCCTTTTTTCATAATATTAATTATATTTATAAGCAACAAACCATGCAGCAAAAATTCTTTTCACTCTCCTATTTGTTGGTCTCACTAGCAAACAAAAGCAAAATCCATGCAAATGCAAAACTCCTTCCAACTCAAGAAGAATAATTGCAATTCATTCCACTTTCTATAGCTTCGAGCAGCATACAATTCCAATCCAAAGTCCAAATGCGTTATTAAAACCTGTAATGTTCGACGGTTCTTTTGGACAAACAAAATGCACAACAAGAACTTAAACCAGCGAGCAATCCCAGAGTTTCGACTTGTGGATCAGAAGAAAACGGTTTTTTTGCCGTTTGACTTTACACTATACACAGCAGTTTCCTTTGAATGTGGCTGTGTGGTGTGTTTGCCTTTCTTTACGCCTTGTCGCTTCGTATTTATTACGGTGGTTGTTCTTGTGTGCGTACCGTACACCATCGCCAACATAAAAAATGCCCCTGCCTCGAACCAACTTGAACACAAAACTTCGTTTCATGGCTTTTTTCCCTTTAACCGATGACGATGAAAGTGTATCCAAAAGGGTAATAAAATATGGTGGCATACACGAATTCTAAATTCCAAGTAGGCACAAGTCATACCAGCGGTGGTTGTGGTGGCGTGGTGTGGTGATGCATAATAATTATGGCAAAAAATTCCTAAACCCCAATAGTACAACTCTAGTACAACAAACCATTCCAACCTCTCAAATACAATGAATCAGGGGCCAAAAGGGAAGCAACTGAAATAAAAATTCATACGATTTTCTATCGTTAGTTTTAAATTTAAAGCAAGCTACTTATGCATGTACTTCATATTATCATTGTCCAAAATCCCACATTAGTTTTTGGTGGTCTGGTTAACTTGACTTGTCTTATTTTTATCAGCTTCTCGTAATCTCTCCGTTTTCAGTTTTCACTCGCCTGACCATGAGATGACTGATTCTGATACATCTTATTATTGACTCATATTAGAATACGTATGCGAAAGGCTTGTACCCTCTTAGGTACTACATTAACATCTTTATCACCTTCACAATCTCTGCTAAAAACCTTTTTTCATTTTCCCTCCTCATGATAATGGTGACTAACTACATTGTGATTGTGATATTGTGGCCAAAATCATTGCTGTTTATTTTACTTTCAGCAGATGTACATTTGTTCCACACCACAACTCTACATACAACGGCCTGTCCCGAATAAAAAAGTGTTTTCTGCAAATTGGAGTATATTGCATATTTCATATTATGCAGTTTTTATGCAAAGCACCATAAAAAGGGGTGATACTATCTTGTCTTCCCTGTCAAGATATTTTGCTAGGTACATTATCATATGCTTTGGTTCGGTTACCTGTGTAATAGGTGGCACGAGGCTCTGGGCGGTCTGGAGGAGGAGGCTCCTTTTTAAGGCGGGTTACACATTACAAATAATTATCATCTACTTAAGCATCTTTTAATTTCTAATGATGATGTTACTCCAATCCCTAAAGTGGTTACAAGCCTTAATGTGTGTAGTAATCATATTCTTACATAACAGTAATTTAAGTTTGTAAGGTTTTGCCAAAAAAAACAACAGTGCATTTTTTCATGATGATGTATCTCAGCCATAAATACATTTTGATCCGCTCACTCTTCAGTTTTTTTTATGACAAACTTCCAAAAAAGGCTAGTCATTTTACTTTACGATGTTGATCTTCCTGCTTGTTTCACACAGAGCAAAAAGAAAACTTGAAATTGATAAATAATGAACCAAAATAATTTAAAATGTTTCAGAAAAATGTTAATGCTTAGTGATGGGTAAAAATTCCTCTTGTTGCTCAACTCCGCACAAACTCAGGTAAGCTACATATCGGCTTTATTACGAAATTTGGATGCATAGCGCATTGCATTTTTTTCATTTGATGGTTTATTGAATTTATTACGTACTTTAAATACTCGTTTTCTCCTCTCGCCAGCTACGCTTCAATACGTACAACGTAACACACAGTAATCATAATATCTTAAGTTGTTTAGCCGGTTCATTTACGGTTAAACTTTTTTACGCTATCATTTTGCTCATTGCATTTTGCACTGTGATGGTGGTGGTAAAATGCAATAACTTTAGTATTGTTTAACCATTTTACTTATTGCTACAACTCATCCGCTCGGCTAGACCATATCTCAGTTCAGTCATTATGATAGTTGGCTCAAGTATCTGCAATGTTCCATACAATCCACAATATATTTTCTCCTTGTTCTCAAGCAAGTACAGTAGTAACTTGTAATAAAATGCACTACATTTTGCCAACCGCTTATTACTATTATTATGATCATCACTACTACTCTATTGTTATTATTACAAGTTTTACACACACGCAGACAATCACGATGCTGATGCAGTCGGAGTGTAAAACATGTTATATTTCAATTTGCTACTAAAACCCCATAAGTATCATCATCACTGTATGCATTATTTTTGTGTGTGGAGGTAACGTAGTGGTCTCCCTCTCTACACGATCATTTTCATGGTATTATCATGGTAGCTTCATATCATCATTATTATTATCATTATCTGCCAGCTAATTGGGAAACAAGCTTTGGTTTTGGCTTGGCTGTGCAGCAACTTTTTTTCTTTCTTTTTTGCATGTCTTTTCCCTCTGCTGTCTAATTGTAAATTGTACGAGGATGGAGCATCGGCAATAGCAAATCCTGATTATATAGCCTCCACGTACTTTTTTAACACGTCTTGTTCTGTTCTGGTGGTGTTTTTGGAGTGTGCAGTGTGTGTTGTGTGCACCGATGCCAGAGAATACTAACTAACTTTGTTATGTACATGTACTATTATTGTTACTACTACTACTGACTACTGTTACAAGACAATGTGCAAACAGTAAAATCCATCTCTGAATTTTTTACGCGCGCCCAGGGTAGATTCTCATCTATTGCATTTTTGCATTAATAACGACAAGTAAGGAGCCGATCTACATGTTTTACCATGCTTGTGAAGGTAGACAAGATTTTATGCACTACAATATATAGTAAAAATATACAACTTTGTGTAAAAGAATTGGTGTAAATAGGTATATACATTTTTATCATATTATTTTCGCTTTTGCATATTTGCCTGTACATTTGGAATAGCGTTAGTAGCAAAAAAGTCTTTTTTGCCTTGTCAGCTTCAAGTTCCAAAGAAATTCTTTCACTCTCTCCTTCTCCCTCCATTTCTCTATTTTTTTCTTTCTTTTCTTTCTTCTGCTTCTTGTTCTCCTTGTGTCTCATGAGAGATTTTTTGCATCTTTCAACACAAAGTTGCTAGTAAAAATGTGATACTGATCCAAACGAGCATTGTAGTAATATTAGGTACACATCACATACAGACAGAGTTCAAGCTTATGTGCAAAGCAAGCAGACGGAGGAGGATAAAGTGATATATTATTATTGAGACTCGTTCAGCTGCGAAACGAAGAAAAACAAAAGGAAGCTACTAGGAATCCCTTCTCGAGATTCATTCGAGACTCAGTTGTATACACACTACTACTCATTCGCATCACATTACACACACGCATAATAAATTGCCTTTATAGTAATATATCCATTTAACTTACTTTCGTGTAATGTCTGTATTGCATTTTACTTGACTGACTGAATAAACTTGGATTTTGTTGAAGATGTGCTAGCACAGTGCTCTATTCTACACTCTAATGTTTATCTCTTGTCTTTCTTCCTTAGTGGCTCTATACGAGATTTTGATAATATTCCAAACCTCCATAGATGTGTGCTACTGCGTGAGTGCAGTTATAGTAATGCCAATGCCCATTAGATTAGTAAAAAAGAAAGAAAATCTAGATGCTCCATTGGAAGAAAACCAATCCATTCTGCTTAGCTTTAAAACTTTTGCCGTCTACTCGTTTATAGCTATTTTAACACAGTGCTCTTAATACATAACAATAGCGGTATGGGAAAAATATTACATGCAGCCATCCATCACTGATGACTTTACCAAACATTAAAGTAAAGTACATATTTTAGACTGTCGGGTATGCATGGGTATTTTCTTTTTTTTATCTCATTCTGTCTCCAATGATGGTTGCAACTCTCAAACTTACACATAATGGCAATAATAATAATGCAATGGTAATGGTAAAACAAATAGACAATATGATAATTTTCCTTGAGAGAGCATTGTGGAAATCGTATTTAGGCAGTCATATATGTGCAGAAAAATGAATTGACGAACGATAGGGAGGAGGATGTTTTGAAAATCCAATATTTGTTAAATGTAGAGTAAGAACGAAGAAGAATGGAATATGCATTCATCTTATCCCTTAGCACAACAATAGTTCTACTTAGTAGTAGACTAGTCAAATGCAGTATTTTTATCTTATAGACTGCATGTTACAACATGTATAACAGTTCATATATATTTCTTCTTTTTCTATGAATTCTGTAAATATAGTTATTATAGACGGAATTGTGTGTGAATTTGAGTATTTTAATGTGCTTCAGACGCAGAGAAATAAAGTCAGTCAGTAAGTTTATGTAGCATCTTTTAAAACTTTTTTGAGATAAGAGGAGGCACGTAGACAAAATCAGAGAACCCAGAGCAGCGGAAAGGAAATAGAAAGAAAAGGAGGGCAGAAGAAAAGACGGGAAAAAGAATTGAAAAAGTTTTTGTTGCGGGCTTCACTAGGTGTAGTGCGGTGAGGGTAACAGCGTGCGAAATGTGTTTGATGGAAGGTTTTTAGTGGACGAAGGAGCAAAAAATCAATGACGCTTATTAATAAAATTTTTTTGGTTAATAAGAGTTATGGATATATGGGCATATAACACCGGATGCAGTTTTGAACTTTGATAGCGAAATTTTGTTTGATGTTGTATCGACGAGAAAGACTTGAGACATTTTGACCCTGAAAAATATGTAATTTAATTTATCTCGTCACTTGATTGTCAATAATATGCGTTTTATTGTTATTGGAAAAAGATTTAGAATGTTTATGGCAAGTAATAAAAATTGCAATGTTCCAATTGTTTTCCCTCCTTTTTTGTCTAAGAGTGGAATTGTCATAGTGCCAATGTCCACTACACTTTGGAGTATAGTATTTGGTAATGACAGCCCTTGACTTTTAAGAAAATTGAAATGGTAAATCCTTTTCAAGGAAGAAGCAATTTTATTACCACGGCGTGCACGCATCATTAAATCGTAAACGACTGTGTGCTCCGGGTTATTTGATGCTTGGATAGAAATGAAAGTGGAAAGGAAGTTGCTAAAAACCTGAACTGCGGCTACTCCATTTCTTTTTCATTTACACTTTCGTAAAACGTTCTACCCAACAGTACTACGGTTGTCGTTAAAAATGATGAAATAGCAAAAGGTGAACATGGAGCTGCACAAACCATTAAAAGGAAGACAGGATTCATTTCCATGTGTGCACTGTATAGCCATAACCCAGCACAAAAATATCAGTCAGATTCATCAGAATTAAATGCAGGTTGCTTCTTTTGCTGCTACTGCACCAAACAGTATTAATTAAATCAGAATCTGATGCAAACAAGCCAGACAGCAAAATAAAATATTCTTACAGTAGGGTTTACATATCATCATATATTTTGCGTAGTACGTTTTGTGCATACATAATAAAACAGCGTTGGTAGCCAGCCTTTATTCTAGTAAAAACAGCGGGAGCTACATTTTTTCGAAGAATTTATCTATTGGCTTTAGTCAGATAGATAACATCATTTCCATCATCAACAACATGAGCAGGCAGGGAACAACAACAGCTCAAGAATCTGAGATGAGAGAGGGAAAAATATAATGAAGCTTGGATGTAAGTTAATGTGAAAATGCTACTTTTAGTAGCAGAGTAGAAGTAATGCCAAACTAAAGAGTGAATAAAAAGGAGTATCATTTTGGACTACTGAACTGATGCTCACTCCATTTTTCCATCATGAGCAACGACAAGCGTAACTGGCTACTACATTACACTATAGACTACTTCATTTATTGTTTATTTCATCCTGTTGTTTAAAGTTGAAATCCCAAGATCAAGCATACTTCTACTACTTTGTTCTCTGTACCCTGAACAAAGAAACTATAGTGGAGCTAATTTTTATACACTATTAACCGACTTCCATCATTCTGCACAGCCATCAAAAAAGCACTTCACATTTTCTCCATTTTTCCTCTTTTAAAAATCTTTTAAGTGTAATCCTATAATGGACTCGATGACAAAACAGACGCAAACACACATACACACGTACACTGACTTAACTATAAAAGTTTTGCAATTACTACTACAATCGAGGTGGTGCTTCAATTTACCCAGAATGCTCTTTTAAGTTTTCCTTTTTCTATATCCCCACGATCTGATATCTTTTCTTTTGTTCAACACTTCATTTATTTTTTACGCATGTTTTTTTATTTATTTATATATATGTGTTTCCTTTGTACTCTCAAACTAATTTTGATACGCAGTATCAACATAACTTTACATTATCATATTGATACCACAACACAAGACCAGACTAGATCACACATACTAGCCAAACGTGCTTGTTTTGTTTAAAAAAGCAGTACACATATATAAATTTTATCGGCCTCGTGTATCCTTTCTTTCGTCTTCTCACCATCTCATCATCATCACCTTTTCGACTCTCTTACTTAGCATTGCGTCGTGTGTGTACAATTTTTACTGGTTGTTGTTTTGTAAGTGTGTGAGAATTCTTTTATTGTTTACTTTTTTCTGAAGTTTCTTTAAGAATTTAGACAGAATGGACTGATGGAGAAACTTTCTAAACAAACGTAAGTACATGATATCTACCTACCTACTTACCTAATAGTAAAAATAATGGTAATTGTAGTAAAACTGCCCATGATTATTTATGTGAGCATGATTTCCTGGCTGAACACTAAAAAGCAAACAACAGTAGAATAGTTGGCTGTACAATGAACAAGCAGATAACTAATGAGTCTCAGCCCCTCATCAGCCTATCCGCTGCGTAATCGTAATAATAATATTCAGTTTCACTGACGGGATTTCACACGTTGCTCATGATTATTTCATACATAGCAATCTGACAAAATAATATCATCACGTTTTAGTCTTCTCGTAATAATCATCTTCATTACACTGCCAACAAGGTAGCTTTACCCTTTGAATCATTCGGAACGTGTCTTTTATTTTGAACAAAGTAGGAGAAAATTAAGTTATTCACATCAAGTTGAAAGATATAAGTGAATTTTTTGTTGAGTGCTACAGTGAGTGAATTAAAAAGTCTACTCACTTCAATTTGTAGCTTTCTGACATTTTACCGGTCTTCAAATATAAGTAAAATATGTTTTCAGGTAAGCCTTATATGTGACACGTTAGAAACTCAAACTTGCACTTTCAATTTCGTTCTGAAAAAGAATAGCAGACAAAACAACTTCCCATTTTCATTTCAATAGAGGAAATTTAGAGCAGGTTGCGTAAAACCTAAAAGGATCCATAATTAACAGACATACATTTTCCAAAATTCTTTGGTCTGCGTTTGATTGCCTTTCATGCTGCACTTTTTACTGTACAGACAGGACATATTCGTATGCTACTACTTACAGATTTTTATCAGTTTCGTCTCTATTACATTTTTCCGTTGCTTCTCATATCCAAACATATTAATTGGTAGGCGAATGCAGAATAGATTCGTGTTTGGTACGTAATTATATGATATCATTCCCCAGGATCAAAACTAAATCTAACCTCGCTAAAAAGTAAAAAAAAAAGTTTCTTATTTTTATTGAGCCATTTGTTGGTGGCTGCGGCATGCATTGTATGCGTTTTGGAGAGGGGAGCTGAAGCTGCTGTTACAGTTGCATTACTGTTTGGTCTGGTGATATGCCTGTTTCATTGAAAGAACACTTGGACAAGTGTCTTTTCATCATTGCTATTATTTTTGTTCCAATTCATTTTATTATATTATTACTACTACTATTCCCTCGCTTTTTACATAGTGCAATGCAATAACAACCGCATATCAGTAATAATGCGATTGAATTTCTTTCTTTTTTATCAAAAACACACACACGTAACATGGTGATTTGGATTTAAACCTTTTCGGCTAAAACCCTATGGTGGTGGCAGTGATCATGAGGTGAGGTGGGGTGGTGATTATGTCGATCATGACGATATTGTACTTTATGTGGATTACATTGTACTTCTGTTAATAGTGAGTGACGACGTGAGCCGATAAATATATATTTCTTGATTTTTTATGCTAAGCATATTGCACTATACTATACATCATAAGAATAATTTCAAAGAAACCGAATAAGTAAGGTAATCTATCAATTTTAGTACCAACTTTTCTATCAACCGTGTGATGTTTTTCCCTCATCCATTTTAATCCCAGCCTTCATATATTCATGAGCCACATATTTATGGCATGTTAGAATTGCATTTATATTTTTATATGATATTATATAGGTATGAAGATGTAAAAATAGAATGAGCGTTAGCGAACAAACTTTATTAGTTTGAAAACTCATTTATTTATATGACTGACCTACCTAAATCTACATAACGTAAGTTTTAAGAATGTTAAGAATGTAGGTACTTAAGAGTTTAGCAGATTGTTTTCTCACTTGCCAGTCATTTTTTCCATTGGATACTGCGTTCCCATCATCCATACAGTTTTTCGGATTCCGGTCTGTCAGCTTTGTCATCTGAGCAAAGTCTAAATAATGCTTAAAATTTGGTGTCTGGTATCAGCATCAGCAATATTACTTGACGTCAATAAACATCCTAGACACCAGAAACCGCCAACTACTTCAAAAGTAAGTGCCCTTCTGTCCATTCCAGTCTTCTTTCTATTAGCCTATTTCTTGCTATTTTATTCCCTTTTCATTTTTTGCTATTTTAAAGAAAAGTAATAGCCCTAGTCTTCTCGCATGCTTTGTGACTAACTGCCTATGATTCCACAAAAAAGGAACAAATCTGTCTAAATGACCCTACAAAATCAGAACAGCCCAGTTCACTTCTCCCCACATGACTCTCATTTATGTGTTTCTTTTGATGCTGATATTAATCCTTAAAATCCTTTACTTTCCCAATTTCTTTTTCTAGGAAATCTCGTAATACTACTTTGCAACAACCACCCTTAAGCACAACAGCATTAACTAGACTGACAAGGAAAAGCATTGCGCATTGCGTTTTCTTTTTGATTCACACTCTTGATTAGTTATAGTGGCTGGTCGTCGTCTACTATTAGGTATACACGTATAAAAGGAATCCATATTACATATTATTCTATTCGTTTTAGCAGAACCAAGTAAAAAAACCTGAAAATAGGACAGAAACATATCCAACTAGGGAAGACCCATTCTCAAGTTTCAATACGGCATGTAAAAATATTTTGCTATTTTTCGTGCTTGCTGTGCTTTCTCCCGTTCCCTGTAAAAGAACATTGATCATCATCCTGAACAGATTTCCCTTAATGCACAGAGCTAATATACACCTGTACGACAACAGCATAAAACAAAGTCGTTTTGTTCCTTTCCTTTATGTTTTCTACAACTACCACTGGTCACTTCCACTGACCACTTCGATTTTTCTTCGTCAGAAAACTAAACTAGTGCTTGGTTGGCTAGCTTTGTAGCTTGGCACACAGGAAAGTTATAATCTAGATGAGATCACCATTCTGTTTTTCAGACTTTTTGTTTGTGTCGTTTGTTGTTCTACACTGGTCACTGCTGCTGCTGCTGCACACAGGAATTAAAGGCTCCCCGAGAATCATGCAGAGAATGACCAATGACCAGTGTAGCATAAAAACATAAACATAGTTAACCCTTTTTCTCCATATACACCTATACAATTAGAGAACGTGCATTACACTTTTTTTGACAGGACCAGCTTTACATGGTTCCTGTGCTGCTGTTTTCTCTCAATCCGTCCATTTTCTGACTTCTACGATGTACCGGGCGTTTTCCATTGCCGCCTCCACTATACCTAACTAAAATCAACTTCCTGCTTTTTCCTTAAGAATCCCCCGAAAAATCCATATACCCGTCTACCTGTCCAGCGTATGCTACAGATTTTCCTCTTGATTCCGCTTTCCCTTTTTATTTCGTGTAAACTAAAAGTACAAAGGCATTTACAACAAAACATATCCCCTGTTATGCTGCTGCTGTACAAGTCATTCCAAATTTTTCCTCCTGCTTGTTTTCTCCCTCGTGTCATAAACCATATTCTTCTTTGGGTTAAAAAAACCTTGATTTTTCTTCATACTGATCATCATCGCCATCTCCATTACCATCATTATATATTTTTCGGAATTCTGGTCGGTTGTCGGTTTATTTTGCCTACTAGTCCAGTGTCCAGTGCTTCGGTGCCGGTGGTGGTGGTGATGTTATAGCTATTTTGCGTGTGTGAATGAAAACGAACGACAGCAGAAGCACAACAACCTACCATGATATCAGGTTTTATTTACACGGATGGAGAAAACTCTTTGGTGGAGGTGGTGGTCGTGGTGTGTGTGTTTAGCCACTGGCCAGTATGTTCTTTAAAAAGAATGCAGTGCAGTAGTATCAGTAACTTGGACTGGTGGTGTAAAGCATATTATTATTACCATTCATATCTTTCGTCAGAAACTCTGTAGTAGAGTCTTTAGGGATATAATAAAAAATCATGTTGTACACGAGTTTTGTTTTTAGGATACAACAATAATATCGCATATCGTAAGGTACACGATAGCAGCAGCGCAAGTAACAGCAACGCTGAACGTAACAATTTTTATGCACATTTTCATATTTCCTTGTTTTTATCAAAAATACCTATTACAAAAGTTTTGATATCGCACAGTTACTACCGACATCATCATATGATATATACAATGCATTACAACTTCTCCTACCAGCCAACGAAAAATATTTATATTGTTAAAACAGCCTGTTTTACGATAATAGGGAAGTTAGATTTTTTCTGTGAAAGTATTTTATACTTGCGTGTAGCCAAATTTTCTCTATTTCTTCCCTGTTTTACATGAAGATTACATAGAAATGTTGTAGAACTCGCTCTAGAGTCAATATAATAAGGCCGTGTGTGTAAAAGTTGGCAATAATAATATGTACTTTTGCTCTGCTATATACTAACTATGTGCTCATTGTGAAGAAAAAGTAATAGAATTGTTCTGATTCTCTCTCCTCTTCTTGTAGTATATTCGTTTCATCATCATCAGTATCATCTTCGTCTTCGGTCGTGCTCTTTTTAGGAGTAGTTTTAGTTGGAGCAACCCTCTCTTTCAATATCACCATCTCTTTCTAGTTTGCACAGTCTTTTTCTTTGGGAAGCTTGGTCTTCCTTTCTTTCGAAAGAAAATTTTG
Organism: Entomobrya proxima; assembly: GCA_029691765.1. NCBI lineage: Eukaryota > Metazoa > Arthropoda > Collembola > Entomobryomorpha > Entomobryidae > Entomobrya > Entomobrya proxima. Next base: position 38,312,262 of record CM056168.1, read on the forward strand.
TAAGTGTTGGCTTTTTGTTTTTAAACATTGTGTGCACCGCTGCGGCATGCAGGGTTGTGTAATATGCGACTTTGTATGGCAGCCAACTAAGTCATCACGACAATTTTCTTCTCTACTAAAGAACAAGAATCTCTTCTATTATTATGAGGAACTTGTCGTTTTTGTTTTTGTCGCATGAATCTAAGTACAAGTAGCCAGCATTTTTGCTCAAGTTTTTGTTTGCAGAAGTGCAAGTAGTCCTTGTGTAGTAATTGCTGGTGTTATTTTCCTACGGCGATCCTACTGAAGATACTATAAAGTACTATACAAAAGCTTTTTGGAACGAAAGCCAGTATGTAAAATTTTTATACGGCTATTGCTTCACATTGTGTCTCTGACTTTAAAACTAACTTACTACTTATGACTCGTCTTATTCTTGGCGGCATTCAGTTTCTTGTATGCTTAGTGTCTCTTTTATGCCATTTCGCGTAGGGCTTTCTGGTGCTTCATCTTCTTGTCATGAATACTTTGCATGCATATAAATAGTCGTCATCATCGGCATTCTTGTTTGTTTGCTGGGCTGTTGTTTTCTTGTTGTCTTTTGTAGTTGTCGTTGTCGTCGAAAAAGTTAACTGTTCTTAGAAGTCCCTTCCTATACTCGCTTCTTTTACTTGTCGTGGGTAACAAATAAACTTGTTACTTTTATTTTGTCCTGTCTGCAATCACTTTTCATGGAAAATATTATTGCTATTTATATTTTCATTTATTGTTGTAGTTGGCTTGTCCTACTACTTGCTTGGCTTTGGTTAACTTTTGCCAAGTTCACTCCATATTAGGAAGAAGACGGGAGGCGTTTATCAAGCCTGTCCTTTTCCCTCTTTTTCGCTGGCATTTTCGAGCTGCTAAAAATTGTAAATTCATTACCTATGCATACTGCATGAATGCTTTTTGATGTAAATATGCAAAAATGTCCATGGATCATTTATTTATTCTTCTCTGCTAATGCATTATTTTGCATAGCAAATTCTTTGTAATCTTACTCAAGTTTCAAATGAAATTATTACTACTCGTCATCTGCCACTCGGCTCAGTAAACTCATTTTCCTCAGACTATGCCTTAGTGTCTTCCCCAAAAGTGTACATAGGTACGCATTTTCTCTGTGTGCAGAAAGGCATAGGCATGACATGTTCATAATAGCCAAAGTCATCACCATCATTTTCATGGGCTTGCATATTTTCTTCTTGCTTGCTGCTACTACTTGTTTCCTTCTTAAGTGCTTTTTTACATGTGCACATTTTCCCTGGCTGCTTCCTCCTCCATGTCCAGTAGTTTTTACCTCACTATACTACCACGACCACCAACCTCCGTCAAGAAATCTTCATATCACCATCACCGTCTTCATTATATTAATATTCCATTGCCCTTTTCATCATCATCGTCACATCTCCAGCAGAAATATTGCAATAATAATGGCGTACTCTGACGAAACAGGGCAATGTAGTAGCAAGCAATCAAGCCCTCTGTTTCTCTCCTCTTAATAAAATGCTAACATTAAAGATTAAAAGTCATGAAATGGTGGGTCTGCGTCCGATATGAAATTTTGATTTGCATGTTTTCTCCGAAAGTTGTTCTGGTACACATGCTTCCCTCTCTTTTAATGCGTCTGTTAAAAGAAACGACAAAACTGCTTCACATATTTTCGAGGGCTTTTTATGTACTTTCATTGCATATTTTTTGGCCGGAAAAATATACAATATTTCTTGCTTATGCTATGCATATTATACAAACCTACCTGCCTATCTAAGTACGTTTTACACATTTCCTGGTGGTGTTGTGGTCGGTTCTTGTAAACGTGCATGTTGTGGAAAACGTGCTACATTGTATTATTATTGCTATTACTCGAGAATAAAAGTATAAATTATTTTCCATATCGTGATTTGAATGACTGCCTTACACTCACAATCTTAGTGCTGTTTTTTTGAGCCCTCTGTATTTCTGATATGGTTTTTATATTACAAGTAACGTTTTTATTAGAACACATTATTTCTTTGTTGCTGCTGCAGTAAAATCCCAAGTGAGAAAAAGGATTTTTTGTTTCTCTTTTATTATTAACCCTTTCTTTGGTTCTTGTAGGAGTAGGCATTTTGCGTATTATGGGGGCAGTTTCGGTGGTGGATACCTTTTTTATGTAGCTTCTTAAAAGGTTGTCTTACAAGGAAAAACCTGGTCTGTTATTGCTGGTGTTTAAAATAAAGGGCCTTTATTCGGGCTACATGTTTCTTTTGTTTGTAAATGAGGGGTTATAAGGTGAGTCACTCCAGAAGACAGCTGGGGTAAGAAGGGAAACACAATGGACCTTTCATATACAAATAGCAGAAATGCGTTTGTTTTCAGTATTGTTCTAACTTTTAAATGTGGTCTGTGGACGGGGATAAATTTGTGGTAATTTATCAGAGTAAAAATAGGCACTTATGTGGCATTTTACGTACTTCATTGTTTGTTCAAACTTTCAAATTAAGAGGTAGCTTTCCACAGAAAAAATGAGACATTTGTTATGCTGTATACAACAAATTTAGCAATGTATTGACTCATTTTCACGCGTTATGAGATATAGTTAACTGCTTCATATTTTCGTGTGAAGCAAGATGCTGATACTGTATATGAAATGAGTCAATTACAGTGTATGTTGTATATAGATAAAGTAAGTAATGCATAAAACAATGAAATTGCATTTAGCAAAACTGCTCATTATAAATTTCTCTCTAGAAATACAAGATGCCTTTAGCTGACCAAAAACCACATAACGAAATAAAATTAGGCGCATGCATGTTGTGTGTGTGTTAATGCGACAAAAATTGTGCTATCAGTATAATAACCATTAAAAGTCTCGTATTTAGAAGACAAACAAAATTCTCTGCAGAGTTGTATAAAAACATTCTCAACATTATTGCAATTTTTCACTGCTGCTGACAATTATAACTCGATTTCCTTTCCCAAATTACAGCGTTTACAGCTCCTTCAGACATGTTGTCCCCCTACACTAAACTGCGTGCCTGCAACTTAATCCTAAATCTCAAGAAAAGCTAACTTTGTCAGTTTTCCTATAAAAATTAAAAATGTTTCTACTTTCCGTGTAGACAAAATAGTAAACGATTTCATCAGAGCATACTAATAACAATACATAACACATTCACACACATTGCCTAATTATGCCTTCTTCTTCCCCTCTGCTCGCATCTTGTTCTGCCGCTGGAGTAGTGGAGTGGAATGCACAATGGTGTCATCATCAATGAATGTAGGCTGCTTTTAATGGCTAGATTGTGTAGTAATCCTTGTAGTAGCTTTCTTGGGAAGATGATGACATCAACCAAAAACGACAATGCAATAATGTGTAGTGTATCTTCAAGAAAATTATGTCCCCTGTACTTCCTCTCCATTTTCTGTGCCTGTTGTCATTTACACACACACTTCTCTCACTCATCTTGAGATTATTATTATGATGATGCTCAAAATGTTAAGAACATTTACTACTAATCAACCATACTTTTTCATCATCATCACATTTGTACATTTATCTTCCTTTCAAAATGCCACCACACTGTACGATTTCTTTTTTGTGCGTTACGAAATCATAATGTATTCCATAACATATTCTGAAACCCTTCTTATCTCACTAGAGAGAAAAAGTTTCAAGTTTGACTTTTTTGTTTTCTGCGCGGTGTCGGTCTCTGATATGCTCTTGTGACGCGTTGTCTCTCTTCCTTACAAAAAAGAAAATATATACTGTAGGAAAAAAGCAAGACCCTTATACAGTTTCTTCAAAGCAACGGGATTTTTCTTCTTCGTCAGATAAAAAATTCATTTCATTTTCGCTTTTTCTCCAAACAGTATGATATTTTGTCGTCACCACACTGGGCTGGGTGAGTGCATGACTTGACATGACACTATTGGGCAATTCGATAAAAGCTGTCTCTTTCTGGCTTTTGGCTTGAGAAACAGCTTTTATCTTTCCTCCAAGCTCAAGAAGGAATATCTATTTATGTAAAAATAACTGCTGATATCATTTTATCCAGTTTATCCGCTTTTGCTGCTGGGCTTCTGTAAGGGATTGAAGATATTAGTGAAGATTGAACTGTGGCAGTCCGATTGAAAAAAATATGCTGTATCTGCTCTTTGGTGACTTTATTCCTTAGCCAGATAAATACCGACCAAGATGATGACGATGAAAAATATTGAATATTATCTCGTTTTCTTCTGAGGAAATATTTGTTCAGTTGATTGCATGCAACATGTGTATTTAGCGTACCTCTCCAAATGAACCTATTTTTCCTTTCTGTTGTATGTATATGGGTTGAGGGTTCATTATGCTCTTTTGACAAATGTATGTACCTCTAGTCTATCTATCTGGAGTATCAAATATTACTGCAAAGCCAGCATGCAGCAGCATTAACAGCACCACACATTTGACCTGATGAAAAACAAGCAAATTAATTCATTTTTATTTTATCATCGCCATATTATTATTATTTGTGCCCTATTTGATCCTTTCGTTCGACTGTGACATAAAGAAATAGCATAATCAAAATAATAATTTAGGTACTTTATATGGAAGAAATACCGTTATAATTTTATTGATCTCGTCAGAACCAAACCGATATTATAAATATTAATGTATAATTTCACCCGTACGCAGAAAAAAACAGTTTCTCATTGAATGTTGTACATATAAAACGTGCTTGTTGAATTCTGTCTTGTCTCGCTTTACGTCAATAGATTTTTAATCCATCATTCCAATCATCATTATAATAATGGTTTCATTTATGATAGCATTGCTGATGTAGCAGCTTAGTTTAAATACTTTAAAATGTAAAAACTGTAGTTTTTTGTATTCGTCGAGGATAAGAAACGGATAAAATTTTCGTTATCCACGTCTGCAGTCTCTGCAGGAGCACTGTATTAGGTTTTATAAAAGATGCTTCTTATTTGGAAAAAAAATATTTTAATGATTAAGATAAGGTTTATAAGGAATACTTTTATCAAAGTAGCGATTGTCAGTTATGCAGAACAGAGGCAGACTTGTATTGTGAAGCCTACTAAATGATTCCATGCATCATGCATACCTAATATCAATATATGAGAAGTCATCTTTATACTTTTAATTTGTCAAACAAGTTACCAATTTGCCTACATTATACTTTATGATTTTCTCACAGAAGTTGCTGATGATAGTGAGTGAGGGTGGATTGGTGGACTTTTACAAGATTTCTTACTGGGGTGCGACGGGTCAGGTCAAAAGCCAATCTCATCATTGAGTAAATCATGCTCGAAAGAAACATTTTCATAATTTTCCTTCTTGCTAGTGTCTCCACATCTCTTAATATTCTTTTTTAGTCTCTGATGATTGTGGTGTTGTTGTTGTGGTTCATTTGAACAGCAGAGCCATATTGTGATAATGAATATCTCTACATATTCGAAAATGAATGATTTGGCTGTTGCACTATTACTCTTTTTATTTGCTTCTACTCCCCATTATAAATTATCCGTGTGTGTTGCAAACCCTCATAAAAATGTCTTTTTGGGGTGCGTTCTATATCAGTTTTGCTTTTCGCTTCAGTTCAGCTCAGATCCACATTATCATTATGGCTGTTGAAATGTCTTAGTTTGCCTCAAAAATCTGTACATTGCACGCATGCTTAGGAGCAAACAGGCTTTTTATGATTATATATGGTCCAATCTCCTGCTGATGATGATTTAAGATGTTGAGCTCTTCTGGTCTCATGCTGAAAAGCGCGGGCATCTTACCAACAAAAAATAAATCATCATTTGCATAAAAGCAGCAAATAATTTGATTTGATAACTTGATTTGATCAGGGCTTAATTCAATATGCCATCCACGCGGCGCTTCTTGTAAGAGTAAAAAATTCTCGTGTGCATTACCATGCATTTTTCATTGGTACAACCGCCACCATCACGGTCACACTATCATCATTCTCTTCACCACATTGACAGCACAGAGCAAAGACAAAAGACAATGCAAAGTAAAATGATACTTTATACGAGCTTCTAATGGGAGCTCAATGGCCGGGCACCCGAGAACCATTTAGTGTGTCTGCTTATCTTTTTCTCTGCATATATTTTTCAGTTTTTTTAACCACGTATCTTGCAAAGATACCGATGATGATCATCATAATCATCATCACCATTATTGGCTTCAGTTAGTAAAGTTACATGTGTGCGTTTACTTTTTACAAGCAGTTCGTCAAGTGGTGGCATTATGGATGGATGGTGCGTTGATACGAGATGAAGGAGGAGGATGATCATCATCACTATCACTCTTTTTCTGACTGACTTGAACTACTACTGCTGCGGCTGAATACGGCGATGGTGGTGATCCGAGTCAAGTCTGAGTACGTGGATGATACTGAGTACTCGCATAACATAACATAATACAACTCTGATCTATAAGCTGTTAATACATTGAACTTTTTCCTATATGCCACATTTTACAATCATCATCCTAATAATAATGTATGCATATCATTATCTTCTTCTCTTATCTCGCTGACTTGACTCAGCTCAACTCTCTCAAGTCAAGTCTTCTCTGTAGGTTTTTGTTGCTTTTTGCCTGCCTCTCCGTCTTTCATCAAACAAAATAGTTAGACAAACGTAAAGTGTTACTTGGTTAAAAATGTGTAATGTGTGTGCATGCAGTTGTTGCAGTACATTGTACACGGTTCATATTATTATGAAAAGCGGCTTTTTTCATATAACGCTTTCAGCTCAGTTTCAGCGTGCATATACCAAGCTACCATACAAAGCCCTTACCATTTAGAAATACACACATTTTGCCAGAGAGAGAGAGAGAGAGAATAGAAGAACAACCGTTTCGTTTGTTTCTTCTGCTGCTGACTTTATACCAGCAAACCAGCTCTTTCAATGCATTTTGCCGTATGTTCCAAAAGGATAAAATATAGAGTACTACCACTACTATTCTATGTGTTGTGTGTGCACTAAGCACCAAAGTACTTAAAATGTTATTTTACCTACTCTCTCCTCCACTCTCTTTACTATTTTATTAGGCATATCAGCATCAGAACCATGCCTGAACACATACGTATGTGTATGTAGGCATTTTTATCAGCATCATCCTTCTCTTTACTTGTGCTGGCTCTCTGCCTTTCTTTCTCCTTCTCTCGTTTTCTTCTTCATCGTCACTTCTCCTCTAATGATACCCACGGCCTGGCCTGGCATCCCCACCAGTTTGCTTTTGCTGCAATACAGCAAAAAATCCTCAGCGAGCTGCTATCCTATCGTCGTTTATATAATGTCGTTGTGTTTTGTTGGTGTGTGGAGTTGGAACCACCACCACCAACCATCCTTTTTCCTTCTTGTTCGTCTTCGTCTTCCCTTTTACTCACCACTCCAACCACCAGTTTGGCACAACTGGCTCAAAACAACTTAGTCAGTACCCTGATTTTGACCGGAATGGTCATGGAAGTAGAGACAGCTCTGCATTTTACTTTTGGGTGCTCTGCTTCCTGCCTGGCCTGCTTATTGCAGCCAACCTTTCTCTCTCTCTCTGTTTACCCCGCAAAACATTTTTTTATATTATTACTCGTCATCCTATCAAAATCAATTCCGTGTCAGTCATCAGCACACCACCATCACAAAATAATTTTCTCGGCCAAGTAATAAATTAGTAGAAAAATCTATATAACTGTCTAGTTGTCTACTTTGAACTGTGGTGTTAGCCAACTGCACACCTCTTACAAAACTTTTCCCTTGGTGTTTTCTTGATCATCATTATATCATCCCCCACTTCAGAGAGATTCTTTTGACATTAGTATATATGTAGTTTGCAGGGTCATTTACTTTTTTTCTTTTTCGTTTTATTGGCTCTGTTCCATATTACTACGCAGTAGACAGAATAACATTCTGAACAAAGTGAGAGGGATCCAGGTGAAACCCCCTCGATCAAATAATATCTCTGCTGCTGCTTACTTTACTTTCTTCAAACTTCAAGATCTTCAAACAAGATCAGCAAACTCAACAAGGATTCTGAACGAGAAAAAAGTTAATCTATTAAAGAGGAGGACAGGACAGCGCGAAAAAGAAGAAAGGACAATAATATATACTTTATTTTCAATACATCTTTGCAAGCCACAGTGAATTACCTTGCTTAGCTCCTTTTAAGTCAACAAGCAGCACTTAAAAAGAAGAAAAGAAAAAAGGTTCAATGGATCGGGTTTTGTTTTTACCAAAAAAGTGAGCCAAGAAGAAAATGAAAAAGATCCGCGAGAAGCACTCATCTCAACATTGGACTGGTGACGTGCTTGAAGCTGAAGAGGATCCTGACAATTGCAATCGACAGCAGAAAATATAATAATTGAAGAGGGGATTTTGCTTCTTCTGTGTGCAAACAGAAGAAAATGTGCAAAAAGGAGAGAAAGAATATGGTACATCAAGGACCGTTTATCTTCTTTTTTCCTCGACGAAAGACCCCAGGGAGTGATGGTTCATCTTACCGGGCAGCATTAGATTGATAAGACATAGTTACGTGTCACGTAATTTCTAATACTGTCAGGTAATGATGTCCTCCAACTCCTTTAATCTACTTTGGGTCGGGGTCAGCAACAAGAAGAAACAACAACTGTTTTATTCCACCTACTCATTTTTCCTGTCTCTCTACTCTCCCTACTTTGAAAAAACTCTCAACCCTTTCAACATCATCGCCGCCGTCAGAGAAGAGGACTCAAGTGGAAGAAAATGAAAAAACATTTTCTTTTGGGATACAAATTTTTCGTGTCTTCATTCAACTTCTCCCCACATTGCTCCACATCGGCAAAGGAAGCCTGTCTATTGCAAATTTCCTATACTATGCATTATATATTTTATTTTACTGCTGTGCCACGTCGCGATCATGATGATCTTCCATCCAACAAAATATATATCTTTTTTGATCCATCCGCATCGGATTATTTCATTTTCTCCTTTTCCACCTTCCTTGCTCCTGTTACTATATATCATCTCATCCTTCACACAAGGCAACCAACGATGAAATACTCTTCACCATTCACCACCACCACCACCAAATCCCAACCAAGTTTACTGCTTTGATGAAGAAACCCATATAGACACACGGAAGCGCTCAACCATGCAAAAACACACGTATATTTTTCGCTGAATGAAAACGTAAAAAGAAAATACTCTTCTAAAATGAATCTCTAATCTAAAGGCAACTTATACAACTTCCATTACCAATACGAAAGCGCGGATTCTCTCATCTCGGCTAACTGCAAAAAACGGTAGAGAAACCCCATCCAAAATGCTCTAGAATTCGCAACCACTACCGCGTAAAAATGGATCACGCAAGTAAAATTATTACTTCTTTTTTCCACACTTTAATACTTTACAATCCCTTAATTAATTATATTTATTACTTTTGCAAAAAATTAGAACATTATAGCTCATTCATACATATACACACAAAAGTTTTTATTATAATGCATCACTCATAGAATTCCTTCTCATTAATAATTCATTCATATAAATACACTTGCAGCTCAAGCAAATCAAACGGCAAAACATGAATTAACATACAAAAAATTCAAACTATTTTGTTATTTAATACATAAAATGCAAACTCCGATTGAATCTCAAATGCACTTTTGCCTTCATCAAAATGAAATGCAATACGCTGGCCATTAGTATTCTACTCCCGTCCATTGAAAATAATACTCAATTATTTTTATGTCTTTCAGTTTCTCTATGCGTGTATCTTTCTTTCTCTTTCCTTCTGTTGATTTTATACATCTATATATATTTTATTTTTCTATAAATTTCCTATTGTTTCAATATATTATACTGTTATCGCATCACATTCGTAAAAGAACCCACATTGCAATTACATTTTATTTCTTTGCTCTCTCTCTCTCTGTGTATATCAAGTCAACTTTTAGTCGTTCCTACACTCCACTCTCCACTCAAACTTTTCTCGCGTTGCATTTCATTTCATTTGGACTTTTTAGCTCTGAGTTCTTTGCTATGATCATAGTTTTAGAAGATGCAACTTTGTACAAAAGTACACACTTTCAAGTCTGCTTTAAAACATTCTTTTCCATTCTTCTTTCTTTTCTTCTTTTATTTTCTCGTCGTATGTGTAGATTTTTGTGCATAAGGCTGTGACGACGACATTATATATAGGAGACCATTTGACTAGAGGTCTAGGTTTTTTATTGTGGAGGAAAGGCAGAATAATACAGAGCACAGAGGAGTGTAGAAGTGGTGGCAGAAGTTGAAGGCGAGAAAAAAGACGTGCCTACAATATACATATTTTATACTCTTGTTTTATTTCATTTAATGGTAACTCGACACACCGGAAACAGAGAGCAAACCCAACGATGGATATTTGATAAAAGTTGAAGGAGCAAGTCTCCTCGCATTGCTCAGCTTAGTTCTGTCTATGTGTATGTTGGGCTTTGTGTGCGATTTTAATCGACAAACCAAATAAATTCTCCTTCTCTGCATAAATAGTCTAAGAGAGAATAAGTTGTATATATTTTTGTAGTGGCCACTACATACACACTCAGAAAAGCAATAAATGTTGCTGTTCTTGTATTCTATGATGTATCTTGGCTTTATAGAAAAAAACCGTGTTGCAAGCTGTTTTTTCTTTAACAAATATTATTTTCTCTTGTTTGTTGCTCGTAATAATGTACGAAGTAAAAAGGAAGGATGCAATGCACAATAACACGCGTATACAGAGATAGAGAAAAAAGTACAACTTTATTCAACAATTTATATACCCCCTTGTTGCCTTCAACTGTTTTCAACAATACAATAAGTCATTTTTCAGATAGAATTGAAGATAGATAGACAGATCGGCACTCGGCAAGTATGAAACAGTCAATAAAGCAAGTAGTGTAGTAGTAGTAGTAGGCATAAAAAACAATGTAAAAGTTCGTTACAAAATACAAATAGCATAAAAAACCGCCAATGCCTTTATAAATATCGTTTTACTAGCTTTTCACTTGACTTGACTCTTTATTTTAGCCTGACTGCTACACTGACTACTACTGAAAATACTGACCATTTAGCATATTGCAGTAGTGGTAATAGAAACATGTTATATATTTATTTTGTATTCTAGAATACATGAATCATCATGCTCATGTGGCTCATGATCCCCATCATCGCATAAAATAGGTAGAGGTTGGAAATAAAAGCTTACTGAGTGTAATAATATGTAAACTGTAAACTTGACTTGACTAGAGAACTCTTTTTCTCTCTCGCCATAGTATATGATTTTGTGCAGTACTAGTTCTAAAATGCAGGGAAAGAAAGGGTTGTGTTATATACCATATTTCATTGTTATTCGTAACAGCTTCTGAAAAACGTAAGCTACTCTTAATGCTGCTACTGTTAAAATAATGCAATGGTAGCTGCATCAGCAAAAAATCATGTGGAGTCGATTAAATATAAGACGAGTAAAAAGATATGAATTGCTACATGCCTTTGTAATATGTTTGGAAGCAAATAATGCAGTAAATGCTCTTTCGTTTGTCAGAACAATGATTATGACAATTCCATTATAGAAAAATACTAACATTTGTAGTACTTTTTTATTTTGGATTATGCCAGTAATTTGGAGAGAATTTGAAAGCAAAATTTCACCAAGGGACAATGCATTCCCCATGGACTATCAAGGATGGAATGAAAAGCAGAGCAGAATTGAAAAGAAAACGACGGTTTTATGGGAACCACTATATTTTACGGTAAGCAGAGTACACCCACAACAAGAAAAACGCAAAGTAACCGGTAAAAATGGTTTTAGTTGAAGCTTTAAAGATAACAGTACAAATTCTGGATTTTCTTTATTGTAAAATCGGAAATTCTGCACATTTGTTGGTGTTTTGTATGATTCACATTGTTTGTATTCTCTTGTATTAGGTTCCCTCATTTTGGATGCAGTAAATGCCAATGCCAATAATATACAACTTTCTATGACCAGACGATCTTAACTGTAGTACATCATGTTGTACACAAGAAAAGTAATGTCAGGGTGTGCGCTCATAAGTTTCACGTTTCTTGATTGCATTAATTTGAAGAGGTCTATAATTGATGAAGCGCTCCCAATGTTCTCAAAAGATGAAAATTAAATGTTTTCTCCATCAGTTTGTTTTCTAAAAAGGGTTCAGGTGGTTACCCAAATCGGAATGTAGCAAATTGATTGTAAAGGAAGGATGTTTAACTCCATATCATCTCCTATGTGGATTCCCGCAGCGTGATCAGTGATCAGCACTCAGCACCTTAGGATTTCTCCGCATTGAAAATTAAAGTCAAGAGAATACTATCATTAACGGTAAGTTAGCAAACCACTATGGCAGAATGCGTTTCGCGATTACTCTCATGTAACAAACCGTGCTTGTTTAGGCACAGGAAAATAAATATGTGAATGAATGGCGGTTTTGGCAGTTACATATTATCCACCAAACTTGTTGGGACAGAAATAAAGAAGAATGAACATGAACAATGCTTTTTTAGGTTGTAGTGTGCTGTTGGTTGGCACACGATATGACATGGCACCATATCCATCGCCACCACCACCACCGCTATAAACATTTTACATCAGACATCAGGCACACGTACAATAATATTACGGAGCTTTATGTTATGATGCCGATAATGAGACAAATATGCATGCAAAATATATAGCAAAAGAAAATGAACGCGATGCAAGATCATCGCATATAAGTTGTTTTCCTCCTCACTTTGCATCTTATTGGCTGAAAATACGGAGAAGATGAGGACGAACAAAGACTTTGGTTGTTTGACTCAGAAGCATCATTAGAACAGAAGTACGGCTCTAAAAAAGTCAAGCAACAAAGTTTAAGCGAACACTTTCTTTCCCCCTACTACACATTACTATGCATATAAACGGATACCAGCTTTTGGATATGACAATTTTTTGTCAACATTTTCAAAAAGTATTCTGTCAATTGCAAAAAAAAACCTAAAGAACTTGTTCTTAGTTCTTAGTCACTTTTACTCATACAACCCAACTTAAAATAAAAGGAGAAACCGAAATGAAATGCCTGTGTGCGTGTACTAATCTAAGCGGATAGAGACTCCCGAGTCGGAAATTATCTCAGAAATGAATTTTCTTTGAGGTTCAACAGCGAAAAAAGAAAAAAATCGAACGGTTCAGTGTTTCCTGGCGTTGCCTTTCTCGCAGAGAGACAGAAGACAGGATGAGACACAAAAGCCATTTCGTGTTTTTTAAGTATGAGCCAGCAATTAGAGAGAATTCACTTGCATGGTGGAATTTCAGTTATTTTTGGACCCCTTTAAACACTCTCACACAAGCACATATTATAGAGCGTACTACACACGTACATGAGCATATCTACCCAAAATACAAACGAAAAATTCAAACATTAAACGCTGAAGAGTACAATAGATCATGATGGCAGTTTTTTACACACATCCAATCCAATATTCATTTCGTAAGAAAGAATGTACCGAGTGAAAATCACTTTTTATTTCAAGTATGTACATAACAAGCAAAGCGGTACAATGCATACGTTTACACCAATTTTACCAACAAGAGCCAAAAGAGAAAATTCTGTTGTATTTCCACTTTTCAAATTGAACTGCACTTTATGCTTGAGAACCAAAGTTTGAAAAGGTATGTATGCACATTTAGATGCCTAAAAATTGATATAATGCAACAACAACATCAACAACAGGCACCAGAAGGACCAATATATTATCATATCATCATCGTCATCCACAACGAAATATCGCTGCTTCCCCCTATGCCACCAGCAATTTTTTCACAATAATCTTTTGCGCAAGCAAATAACACCAAAACATGCACACATTTACACACGCGGTTTGTGTACACACTATTAAAAATATGCACACACACTTTTGTACTGTACGGTTGTACAATTGCAGAAAAAAACTTTCATCTCATCTTCTTCGTCATGATGATCATGTAAGCTTGTTTACTTGCTGTCTTTTTTACCCCTTCTCTTTATATGAACTTCACAGCGCATTCAGCAGCAGTGGCAAATACAGTGAACGTTTTCAAAAGTCCGTTTATTTTTGTCATTGGCTTTTCGCTGATTTTTTATCATCAGCAGCATCACCAAGATCAACATCATCATTGGCATGATATCCCCGATATCGTTCGTTCTCCTTTTATCCACCAACAAACAACAAAAATACTACTACTATTACATACACAAGCACAACAGATGAAACCAGCAAAATAAAAAAAGAAGAAACATTTTAACCGTTTTATACAATGGGACTTTCCAAAACACTCAACTAAGCCGTTGGTGTTTGTCGTTTATGTGTGCATGGCGTTTGGTTCCACTATCAACAACAACAACACTACCACTCTTGTGTGAAAATAACGATGGAAAATGTAGTGGTGGTAGTTGGTTTTCAAACAGCTTAGAATAGTGAAGATGGAGATGGAAACAAGATCTACTTGATGATGATCATGAACGATAGTTTTTGTTTGTTTTTTGCTGGTAACATTTTGGAAAGCAAAGTGATGTAAAAAAAAAGTCTCTCATAGGATTATCGGATGCATGAAGTATTTTGCGTGATAATCAACAGCAAATAAAAAGGAAACGGCGAGCCGTGTCTAAATAAAACAGAGTACATGCACAGTTGTTACATTTTTAAAAAATAATTATACAAGATCAAGGAAGGAAAAGTAGCGTGGACCGTATTGTATTTTGGCTTCATTGCTTTAAAAATATTTGTATAAAAAACAATGTATCACAGGTTATTGATCATCAACAACAACAAGGGTACGTAGTGCCAAATGAATAAGCTTTTCTTGTTTTGTCTCAGCAAGTTTTGTGATAAATGAATGAAATCAACTAACACTAAAGAACATCACACAAAAAGTAAAATTCTGTTTAGAATGTTTATTTCGAATCTAATTTGCCTTTGCTACTTTTTCGGAACTGATTTTCAATTAGCTTTTAAAACCCATGAAGATAATATTTTACATAAGTTTTGCTGGCAGTGTGTCAGTATGCCTTTTCATCGGGGAAAGTTGTTGTATAGGTAGGCATTTGCTAATCTCACCCCAGATGGGAATTACAAAACTGCTACTAGTATGTATCATATTTTTATATAAGTCAAGAAGAACAAAATTTTACATAATTCATTGCCTCTTGTTAAGTCCGCATTAAAGCTCGGGAAACCTCTGATTTCTTTAGACCTTCAATAGAAATGTTTTCGGAGATGAGCGAATATTCTATGCCTAAGGTGATGCCTAAGGATAGGCGTACAAAGTAGGAATTACGAGCAAAATTTTCTGAATGAACAAGCCGCATTATTGGGCTGCTCCGTGTATTCTAAATCCTATATCATTGCTACTGATACAGAAGTATAATATATTTTATTTAAATTCTTCGAATAAGAATTACATTCGCTTTTATCAAGTCATATAGCCCAACATGCTTAAAATCTTTAGTATTTTTTAAATTCAGGTAAAGCCTTCCTATCATCTTATTAAATCGGACTTTTCTCTTCTGCTTAAGCCTTTGTACAGTGAAACTTTGTTTGCTACTCCGCTACCCCTGTTGTCTGTATGCGCTGGTATTGCAAAACTCTAGTCAATTTCCTTTCTTCTAACCCGACCGTACGAAACACACACTAAAGGAAATGAAAAGTAGGTAAAGTGGATTTGAAACTGGGTATCAGCATGCTCTCTCTGCAATCCTCTTACTTCTTTAAAAATCCAAAAGTTTTTTCGCTACAGTTTCTTTCTGTATCACTATATCTTCATCTTGTTTACACGGCCATCATCTAAAACGCAGTAGTAGAACTAGAAGTGAGACGGAATTCAGATGAGCTGAGAGAGCTTTTACTAAAAACATCCCTACCTATTCTATTATCACTCTGTTTGTCTGGCTTCCATTTATTTGTTCCTTGTGCTACTGACGTTATGTTGAGAGCCACTACAAAAGTTTTTAATAACGATACTTGTATTCCCAGAAATAAAAGTGTTACACCAGGATATGCATATATTGGAGAGATCCGATGAATCTTTTATTTTGAAAGAACGAAAAAATGAGGTTGATATAGTTGATATCAAGGAAAGATACATGCATAAATAAAAAGAAAAAAATAATGTATTCACTGCATTTATATTTTTTGCTAGAACGTATCATGTAGAATAGGTATAGATAGACAAGAAATAGGAAAACATTATCATTGCTTGTTGGAAGCAGAAAAAAGAAGAAGTAGATGGAAAGATATAGAATAACAAAATGATAATATACTGAGATGATGATGGCAGCTTGATAACAACAACAGTGTAAAAGAAATGTTAAAACATGTACATAAGTTTACATATTAAATTAAGCAGTTTAGTAATCTAGATACATTAAACAATGATATATATGGATTGCCAAATCCCTACCAGAATGATTATCATGAAAGAGAACGTATTGAAAAACAGCATTATGCAAAAACGGATATGGAAGGATTTAGTTTAGGTATTCATGCTAATGATAATTTTTCCTTGGGAGGATATGGATGAATTATTATACAAAAATAGCCGAGTTTCCAAGGAAAAACTGATCTTATGAAAGTTCGGAAATTGAAATTTGACGGGACTTCCAGGAAATTGCAAAAGCGTTAGGTAAAACTTGGAACACGTGGAGGTAAAATAGAATTGGGGCACAGAACAAAAATTAATCCTTAAGGGGTTTATCCTGCTTAGTCCTGTTAGTTTTTTAAATGTATGCCACCACCGTTCTGTCACACAAGTGGTGCTAGAGTCAAGCTTTCTATTCTGCTTATTGTTTCTAACAATTTCGTGTGGCTGTCTGAATGGATTGACAAGTTTTTGTCTTCCTTTCCCCCAAATCTCCATCCTAATTTTGCAAAGTGCTTTATGCTCATCTCATCATCATAAAAATTTCCCGCTATGTCACTCAAAAATAACTTCAAACTTAACTTTTTCATGAGAATTTAATGTTAAGCGTTTTAATGGGTACGTCGTGCTTGAATCTGAGGTCGTCATAAGGTTCTGTACGCTTTTACAGAGATATCAGTCATTTATAAATACTTACTTATACGTATATGTATATTATTCAAAGGTTTTCATTATACATACTGAATAAAGATAAGCACACCAGTTTATTAAGAAAATAATTTAGTCAGATTGATGCTGATGATTTATGTTAAATAAAAAAAATCATTTAAACTAACTGATAAAAAGGGTCCAAATAAGAAACGTTCGATAAGACCGGCCATGCAGAGATTGTTGCACTATGAACTTGTTCAAAGTCAGAAAAACTGTGGAGCTATGGGACTGCATGAAGCACAAAGTTTTGTGTGAAACCGTAGAATATTTATTTTATTCAATTGAACATTACGTTATCTATCAGTCGAATAAATACATAGACAAGGCTTTATACTCTTACTAGCAGAAAAGTAAACAGTTCAATCAAATGACTGTCCAACAGGGAGAGATAAACTTGGATGACCTGTGTGAATACTGAACTGGACTGACTTTTATCACTTGTATTTCATATTTGAAAAGCTTAAAAATTGAAATTTACATATGTGCAATTGTATAATTATTGGTTTTCTCTCATGTAACGGTGTAGTCTAATATCCCGCATGATACTTTTGATGCATGGTCTCATGGATGTTTTCAATAAGTTGGAGAGAGTATCCATCTTGTAAGTACGTGAAATATTCAAACACCTATTTATTTCATAACAGCAATAAAATAATATTTTTACATCTAATCGTTTGAAATTACCCAAAATTGTAAAAAAATAATAATATTCTTATTAACTGATATATCACAAATAGATATATTTATCACAGCCCTTGGCCATGTTTCCCTTTTACCATCAAATCTCTCAACTCTTCACCGCTTTTAACTCAATCCTACAAATCTCTATCTTTTTCGATATATTTCTCAAGAAGGATGTGCATGCATGTATTTATATCCTCTGTTATGCAATCGTCAAAGCTCTTCTTGAGAACTTGATATATCATTTCACCATCGCTTCTGTAATCTCTCGTATCTTTACTTTGCATATTGCCATCATCCAGCTTATATCCCTACTTCCTAAGAATCCTTGGCTTTGACTTGACTTGACATAAAAGACAAAAACAAGTCGACTATGAGTCCTTGAGTACTCAAACATCACATCTCCACCAAACAAATCAAAATATTAATGTGTGCTCCCTTTCCTTTCCCCAGCGTCTTCTCTGATTTCATCACCATCATCTTCAAAACATGTTATGGAATTTCTTACAGAAACACTGCACACAAAGATGTTTCACACACAACTGCATAACCAGTACGGATGACAATAATAAATTTAATATTATCCCCCTCCCCTTCAAAAGTGACAACCACTGGTTGTGGTGGTGGTGCTCATTCCGATAATATGATATGTCATGAGAAATATTTAGTTTTATTTTGCCTACACTCTGTCTGGATATCGTGCATAGTGCATGTCAACATCTGAATGTCATTTTGACTTTTTTCTCGTGCAGATAAGCCCTTCGAGCTACAAGTAAACCTACCCATATTGCATTAACACATTAAATATTACCATACTTTGGAGAGTGTAGTGTAACCGTTACCATGAAAAAATTGCGCAAATGCTCCACACTGAAAAAACTGGAAGCTTTCATCATATCAAATGTGAACTCTCTCTCTAATAATAATTAATTACCATATTTTTCCCCACAAAAATTATAGCAGCAACCAATTACGTAATAAATTGCTGCCAGCATTTCACCAACATGAAAATTAGATAGCAGTCACAGTTGAATAGCAAGAGGAAGGAAAATGTAGAGCAGCTTTTGCATCCGCCTATCCATTCGGATACGGATGGCAAGATCATTTTCATTTCATCATCGTAACCCTCCATCTCTTTTTTCTAGAGCCAACAGGAGCCTTTTCTTCCTTTCTCCATATTAATTAAATTAAAACGAACATAACACTTTAAATTAACCTTACAGCCACAGAAAAAAAAGAAGAGTTTCATCTTATGCTTTCCTGATCCGTGTGTACTTTTTTTTGCTTTTACAAACCAGTCGACAAACTTTTTGTGTGCAAACACATTATGTAAACCTTTGTATGCACAGAAAAAAAGAATAATGGGCGCAAGTAAACAAAAGGCAACTAAAAACGCTGAAAATGATACGAAGATCTTGAAGTGAAAAAGTGGCTTCTTAACATTCACGTCTCTCTGCTGCTGTTTTTATAAAACGACTAGTTGGTGATGAGCATAGCAGTGATGATGATGATGCCTCGTGTGAGTAAGAGTTGCTGTTGTTGTTTTTGCTGCTTTTTTAACAAGCATACAGTTTGGTTGTGGCTGAAAACAGAAAACCGAAAATTAAATAGATTCACGCATAATAATAATCTTAAAGGTACAGGTAAACGATAGCAGATACACACCATACGTCTTTTACTTCTCCTGTGACTAAGCATTAAGCCGACTTTTTTTCGGCCTGGCCTGAGGAAGCAAACACCGATACTTTGTATAATACTAGATGCATATAAAAATCCATACATACAACATAAGAAAAAAATATCTAAAAAACAAGCAACCGGCCAGCAGCAGCAAACCGGGTGCTTAAAAAACAGGTGTCCATTCAGCCATTCCACTTCATAAATCCTGAATTTTTTTAGAAGATTCTCCTTTGACTTGACTTGATCATCGTTGTTGTACTTAACGTACGTATTGCATTTCTTCTTCCTCCATCTGTCGACACGAGTTTAAATGACAAGATGTAGTATTGTTGCGAAGACCGGGAGAAGTGCTTCTCTTTTAAAGCTGGTGGCATGTGCCACCTAAAAAACAAAACGAGAATGGATGTGGCTACTCGCAGCACCGGTTCTGGCTCATTATTGTTTGAGAAGCCAAGGGAGAAGTTGCGGAGCAGCGCAATAATTAGTTTTTGAGTGATTTTAAGGAATTTTAATGACGCAAAGGGAAAAATTATCTAAAGATAACCATTGAAAAAGTATAGAAATGATCTAATTGATCTCGGATCTACAGTAAATTTATTTTAATTAGTAAAAATTGGAAAGTGGTGGTGCTCAAAGAGCGTAAAGTGGTGTCTACCCACATTGGGTTTGATTTTTTTGTGGGCTGTTTTTTGAAGGATTAAAAGTTTTAAAACTACGCCATTAAGGCAATTAAAAGCCCGAGCAGCCGATTCCTTGAACAGGAAACTGCCAATCTAGTTTTTGATATTTTTTGAATGATTAAGCGAATTAAAACCAACCACGACAGTGACCTTGAGTCCACTATTAAAAAAGAACAGCCGACTCCTTGAACAGGAGACTGTTAATTGACTAACGACAGGTAGACAACTTTGTCCATTGTAACAAATTTAAAATCATTTAAAAAGAAAATTATTTTTCTGAATAATCAAAAGAATTGTACAGTAATAAAATAATTTGTGTACATTTTTATTGCATTAGAATGTCGGAGCAGAATGGCCAAAATAACAGCCCTGCACTCCAAAACCAGTTGAATGTAAACCTGATGAATAATCCCAACGTGTTTGGTGACGATGGACAGCCTATGGGCGGTGACGGTCGAATACATGATGATCATGACTCTGATGTCAGCAATTTAATTAATAATCTGATGGGCCCTAACCATAATGACAGTAAGCACGAACCATTGATGTTCGAAAATTATTAAGCCTCATGGCAGTTGAGACTGTTGAGTTGAGCTGTCTGTGTTCTAGCAATGTACTAATAGTACTTTATTATATTATATTCTAAGTCTGTGACGAGGCAGAAATTGAAGATGGCGAGATTTTGAAAGTCTTGGAAGATATAGAAGCAAGAGATGATTTTGGTCCACCAATTACCGCCCAGATTGCTGCAGCCTTGAATAAAACAGCTACACGTCCATTAAGCAAAGAGACTTCCGAACGCTTGCGACAATCAGTCAAGATTCCAGACAATTGCCGTTCCTTTCGAGTACCGAAGGTTAATCCTGAGATTTGGCAGAGCATGAGACAAAAACCAAGATATGCTGATTTGAAGTTGCAACAAAATCAGGCCGGGCTGTCGACAGCGTTAACGGTGATTGCACTAATTAGTGACGAAATTGCTAAAGCCGCCACCCAGAAGCTTATTCCTAAGGAATTAGTAGCTAAACTACTCAAAGTTGGAATGGACGGTGCCAACATGATTGGAAATCAGATGCAAGAGATCTCGGCACGACGCAGACAAGAACTAAAACCCTTTATCAATCCGGATTATGCCGGGATATGCAACATGCAGCCTCAACAATCAGAATTTCTGTTTGGAGACAATTTGGCAGAGAACTTGAAGGCGTCTAAAAATACGGCAAACGTAATTCGCCAAGTCAACCTGGGACGCCACCGGGTACAGCCTTATCCAACTGCACAGCCTTCCCGAATCGGGAATTTAAACTTCCAACGCCCGTTCACCCCCAACAGACGGTGGAACGGGCAACGATCTCAATTCAACCCCAACCGTCAGTACAGTCAACGGTTTGCACCCCCATTCCAGCGACAACCTCAAGCCAGTTACCGTCCCCGCAAGTAGGGTCGACTCAATCGGTATGTGTAGCAGGAAATTTAAGAAATTTTTTATCTGAATGGAGGAAAATCACTAGTGATAGATTTATTTTAGAACTCGTGAGGGGTTACACTATACCTTTTGAGGTAGAGCCATGTCAAGTAGAGAAACCTAGACATATGATTATGTCAGAGCAGGAAACACATTTTGTAGACATTGAATTAAAGAAAGTATTGGAAACGGGTGCAGTTGAAGTATGTTCTGATGAACATGGACAGTTCCTATCGACGGTCTTTACCGTTCCAAAACAATCTGGAGGCAGGCGTTTTGTATTAAATTTAAAATTTTTGAATGATTATATCAAGGCTCCTCATTTTAAAATGGAAGATTTACGTAACGTGTATAATTTGGTTAACGAAAATAACTACCTAGCAGTTCTTGACCAGAAAGATGCTTACCATCGTATTAATGTTTCAAAATCCAGCAGAAAGTTTTTGAGGTTTCGATGGAAGGGTACGCTGTATCAGTATACATGTATTCCTTTTGGTCTAAATATAGCACCTTATTTATTTACTAAATTAATGAAACCAGTTTTATATCAGTTGAGGAAAAATGGACATTTATCTGTTTCCTATTTAGACGACTGCTTATTGATAGGGAGCAGTAAATCTGATTGTGAATTTAAGGTTAACTTTATGTCAAATTTGTTAAGAAAGTTGGGTTTTGAAATTAACATGGTCAAATCACAGGTGACACCATCAACTTCTGTAAGATATTTGGGAGTTCTAATAAACTCAAGAACTATGACAATAGGACTGCCAGACGATAAAGTAGAAAAGCTCAGGGATAAATGCTTACGGGCTTTAGACAATAAACTCGTAAAAATTGAGTTTTTAGCCTCGTTAATAGGTAGTCTAGTTTCTGCATGTCCTGCAATAAAATATGGACAAGCCTACATCCGATCTCTTGAGTTCATTAAAGACAGATCTCTGAAGTCAAATAATTTTAATTATTCAGAGAAAGTAGAGATATCGGAAGAATCCAAACAGGATATAAATTGGTGGCTTATAGCGCTAAAGATTCCATTCAAAAACTTTGGTTTTATTCAGTACGATTCTGTCCTGATTACAGACGCTTCCACAACTGGATGGGGAGCAGTTTATGGTGCCCAAAATACTAAGGGTAGTTGGAATGCCTATCAGCGTCAATTACACATAAACATATTAGAGCTTTTAGCAATTCAGAATGGATTACAGAGTTTAGTAAAAACTAGAGGTAATAATATTCTTGTACGTGTTGACAATGTTACAGCAGCTAGCTATATAAATAAATTCGGTGGATCAATGTCTCACGATTGTAATATGGTAGCCAATAATATTTGGAAATGGTGTGAGTCAAGAGATATAACTATAAAATGTGCGTATGTAAATACAAAAGAAAATATTGCAGATGGCCTGTCTAGACAAAAGAATGACTTAAGTGATTTCATGTTAGGAAAAGTATATTTTTCAATGATTAAAAGAACTTTTTTCAATCCTGCAATAGATTTGTTTGCTAGCACTCACACATGCCAATGTAATAGGTACGTATCTTGGTACCCGGATCCACATGCTGAAGCTTTTGACGCTTTTAGTATTAGCAAATGGCCTGACAGGTTCTATGCATTTCCACCATTTAGTCTTTTACCTCGAGTTTTAGCAAAAATTAGCCAGGACAAGGTTTATGGTATTGTGGTAGCCCCTGAATGGTATGCTCAACCATGGTACCCAAAGTACAAAGCAATGGCAAGAGGACAAATTGTATATTTTAAAAGTTGTGACGATCTTCTTTTCTGTCCGTTTACAAACAGAGCCCACCAACTGAGCGTGAGTGTGAATCTAATGGCAGCAGTATTATACGGCGAGCAGTAGCTGGAAAAGGCTTGGATGAAGGACTTATCACTATTTTGGAAGCCTCATTTGCTAATTCAACTTTAAAACATTATGAATCTTGTTTTAAAAAGTGGTCAGAATATTGTAAACTAAGTGGTGTAGATGAGTGGAATCCAGACGTTAGGCACATAATGATGCATCTAACGCATTTGCACAGCAACAATCATTCTTATAGTAGTATAAATTGTTCCAAAGCCGCTATATCTTCAATATTAGCGTTACGAAGTAAAGTCAGAATAGGGGAAGATGAACTAATGAAACAGTTTATGAAGGGTGTCTTTCGCTTACGGCCTCCTGCCCCACGATACTCAACAACGTGGGATGCAGATAAGGTTTTAAATTTGATTAACAGCTGGGCTGAGAATGATTCACTGAGCATTAAGCAGCTTTCATTAAAATTAGTAGGATTACTAGCGTTAGTATCAGGGCAGCGTACACAAACTCTTTCATCAATAAAGTTACAAAACATTGATGTTGGTATCTCAGTGCAGATAAGGTTCCCGGGTATGCTTAAAACGACTCGTGTTTCTCAGAGTAATAAGACAATGATCCTGCGGAGATTCAGTAACCACAAAATGTGTGTAGTGTCAGCACTTGAGTGTTATATACAGAGAACCAGAAATTATCGGCTTGATAAGGAAAAATTGTTTTTAGCCATTAACAAACCGAATAATGAAGTGACAGTACAGACTATCGGCAATTGGTTGGTAGAATTATTAAAGTTATCTGGTATTAACACTGAAAAATTCACAGCTCATAGTTTCCGTCATGCGTCTACTTCAAAAGTAGCCACGAGAGGTGTAAACGTGGATACTATTATTTCACATGTAGGTTGGTCTAAAACCTCAACAGTGTTTGCTAAGTTCTATAATCGACCAGTAGAGAATGACAATCGATTTGCAGATGCTTTGTTAGATAATTTCCAAGAAAGCGACTAGAGATAGAAATGTCAGTTGTTAACCCATTTGTTTACGAACAGAAGTCTTGTTATTTGTAAATTTTGAATGATTTTGCACATGTTTGTTACGTTAAATAAAGTAAATATTAATTTGGAATAAAATATTGTTGACCTCGCGTCTCGAAGCTTTAAAAGACTACATCTTGTCATTTAAACTCGTGTCGACAGATGGAGGAAGAAGAAATGCAATAGATGATTTTGCGAGGTTTGCCGAAGGCAAACCGAAGCAAAATCGAGATTGTATGAGTCTTCCGTAATCGGAAGACACGAGTTCCCACCCGCCCACGCCAACACGATTGCTAAACATATTATAATCAGAAAGATGAATGTAAACATGTTGATTTTCCAATTCGAGACGCTCGGAGCTTTAAAAATAATGAGCCAGAACCGGTGCTGCGAGTAGCCACATCCATTCTCGTTTTGTTTTTTTAGGTGGCACATGCCACCAGCTTTAAAAGAGAAGCACTTCTCCCGGTCTTCGCAACAATACTACATCTTGTCATTTAAACTCGTGTCTTCCGATTACGGAAGACTCATACAATCTCGATTTTGCTTCGGTTTGCCTTCGGCAAACCTCGCAAAATCATCTAATATAATGATCATGCTCACCATCATCATGATATTTTCTGATGCTGCTGCAGAGAAAAGAAAACGGCTAGCTACATTTCACATCATATACATACGTTCGCTTGTTTGTGTACAGGAAAAAGTTATCGTCACGTTATAGACTAATAGGTAGGTACATAACAGACATACTACTACCCATGCTGCTGAATTTATTGTAAAAGCTCAGTTTTTATGCGGGGAACACGTCTTCTCTTCCACAACAACAACTGGTTATTCCGAGTCCGGTTTGGCTGCATTTTCATCAGCTAACTTTACCAACTACTCACATTTTAGAATTTTTCAACTGAGCTCAGTCAACCAGAGCACAAGAACAAAGTTACAAGACAAGACGCAGACAAACAGATACAAGAATAAAGCTAGAAAGAAGAGAAGAAGAAATATAAAAGAATATTGAAAAAAGATACAAAGTAATTTTTTTTTGATGTGCTGCAATTCCACATGCAAGCAAGTTAGCTTAACAAAGAAAGACACAGAAAACTGCTTGCTCAAACAAAGGTGCTCAGAAAAGAAGAAAAGTTGCAAAGTAGGTAAGCATAAAAGTAAGGAAAAGCTGAGCAGAATAAGAAATGGAGGATGTTGATCGTGATCATGATAATATTATGATAAAAGTGGATTTTCTTATGGCATAATACCTTTTTATGCTATAATATTGGATCAAGAGGCAAAAGTAAAACTGGCATATTGCTTAAATAACGATCAATATATAAAGTGAATAGGTTACCATTTTTTTATTGTTACAAATTATATATTTTCTTTTGCATACATTTAATGTAATGCATTGCACCAAAAACCAAAATAATATTATTTAACCTTTACAGTACCACAGGCTCCAAACCAATGGTAACCGAGAAAAGTACCTAGACTCCCATTACCTCCATATCGTAGTTTTAGAGTTTGAGCCCCACGCTACCATAAGCTCCTATTTGGAGTTTGAAATGAAATAGCCTTGGCTACCAAAACCTCCACATTGGAGTTTGTGAAAAAATGCCATAGCCTACCACAAGCTCCTATTTGGAGTCGGAATTGAAAAGGCCATGGCTACCAAACCTCCATATTGGAGTGTTTTGGAAAATGACATTCCGTACCACGAGCTCCAATATGGAGCTAAGTTTTTTTTTCCATTTTGCTTGGTAATGACACATACACTCAGCTGCATATTCAAAATTACGAAACGAAATGCACTTACGGATATCACGATTACAAATTCATGATTAGAAGTGCATTGATTGGGATGACAAAATGGGGAAAATTCGGTTGAATCTAAACTTTTCATATGAAGTCGAAGCGAAGATCCGTACTATGAAAAAGGGGTACTGGGGATGAATGATTTGGCTAAAAAACAATGGGATCTTTTACACGGCTCAAAGCAATACTCCGGTTATACTATAATATAAATCGTTACCCATACGCAGACTATATGCATAATCGAAATAAAACCGTATTAATCTTGTTGCCCCAAGTTCGTTTTATGCCAAGTCAATTTTAGTAATCAAATTAGCCCGATTTTGCACATTTTTTATCGGATGGGTTTATGAAACCAGGTTTGCATTGGACAAGAGTCACTGTCATTTAATAACACATTTAAAAAACAATGATTTACTAGATTTTAGTATATTGACACAATGGACAGTGAACTATCAATGTTTGCAGGTGTAGCGTTTCCAAAAGACAACAATAGACGTTGCGAATTTTGTAAGGAGTAAAGATGTAAACATCATGCATGAACAAAACTCTATTGTTAGTCGATTTTTACAAATATTCGGTACTCCAGGAAAAATCCCCAAAACTGAGGTTGGTAGCGTACAACTAAATTTCATGACAACAATTAGGAAGTCAAGGAAAAAACTTTGAAATGGGAGTTGGTAGCGTAGGGCTAATTTACGTAGCGACAATTAGGGAGTGTTGGTACTTTTTCTTCAAATAAAAATTGTAGCCTACGTCCATTTATATGATAAATATTCACAATAGAAAAGGTTAAAACTCAACCAGCAACTACCTATTATTTCACCGATTGAACTCCCATTATCGTGGTAATCATCATCACCCTACAAGCCCATTGCACTCTTGGTCGTTTGTCTTTCTTACAGGCTCATATTATGAAGGCTGCTGCTGCAGTCAACCACGTGGGTTTTTCTCGATATTATAAAAAATCGATTGTGTTGAATCTGCCGAGATGGGCAACCCTCGACATAGGATTAAATGTTGCAACGCACGACAATGTACCTGAGATTGAGATAGTACACTGTGACAAATTTGTGTCTGTGTTTGATGCTTACATTGCTCATAGGTATATTGATTCCAGAATGTAGCATTATTGGATTTCACAAAGTTAAGTTCACCAATTGCATATGCATTGCATGTCAACTGCAACTCATTCCAATTTGATAAGTATTCTTTGAAAACACGTTGGACCATCTAAGATTCCAGCTAAACAAGCCTAAGCCTTACTGCCAGTTGTGTGTTTACGGAATTCCTTAAAATGCACGATGTTGTCACAAGGTACTTTTTCGGGTACATGGTCGTGAGTTGCAACACTTAATCCGGTGTCGAGGGTTGCCCATCTCGGCAGATTCAACGACACCAAAAAATCTACGCCTTTTGTTAGTGGATGGCATGTTCAGACTCTGTAGTCAGTACCAGTCATCATCTGTCTTTCTCCTTTCGTCTGCTCTTCTCTTTTCCCTTGTTCCCTAGAGCTCCTCAGACAAAAAAGTGTAACAGCTTGAGAATAACGATTAAATAGGGATCATCCACAAAGAACTGAGGGAACGTCAAATCAATATTTTTGCTTGACATTGCATACCCTGTGTACCCTGTGCCTAAAAAGATATATTATGGTAACTTGCTCACATGCACGCACTGACGATTTACACAAAAAAGGATTAAGGTGATAATCGCTAAATGGTTAAACTGTAAAAAATGATGGTTCGACGATGACGATGAAGAGAACAAGGAAATCTGCAACCGTATTTTATTCAGCTTGTCGCACTTGATCAAAAGCTCCTTCAAGCAAAATAACTTGGTTATCTAAAGTCTAAAGCCATTTTTTGCAGGTTGACCCCTCACCATGCAATAAAATAAAGCTGTATGACTGTGTGATGACGAGCGTCATCCTATATTTCATCTGCACAGTGGGGACATGTCCACTGGTCCTTCTGACAATATTACAATACATTTTTCCAAGTCATGCATAGTGTAATATGTATGCAATATTAAAAAAATGATCGTCAGCGGATAAAATAACGTAACCAGAAAATGTTTTTTTTTTGCAATAAGCCCAAAGATTATTGTTGTTACTCACACGATGCGCACACTGCATTCTGTTTGCCAACTTCTTCGTTACGTTCACCTTAAATTTCAAAAATATTTTATGCATGCATACAATTCGTATCTCTGTACATAACACATTTTGTCTTAAAAACAAGAGGAGAGGACATCATGATGACCACAATCATCCGTTTCAACTGCAATGAAATTTTACTTAAAAACTGGTCACTGGTCAAGTCAACCAGTCAAGTGGATATTAAAAACCGGGAGGTGAAACCGTTTCTTTTTCGAAAGAGCTGTCTTTCAACCTCAACTTGTTTGCTGGTAAAATGGTGGTAAAAGGACTAAAAATTTTATTCTGAAAGTTGTACATTTTAACATTTTGGTTCATGCACGTTCTTCACTGACAACACAAGTGACATTATGAGAGACAATGTAGCGTTTATTATTATTCCTCTACATATTTTCAAAGTGTCGTTGTCATCCATTCACACACAAAGCCATCATGTCATATGTCAGCGTTTTTCCTAACTCGGTGACTTGTAATTGAGCCGACATAACAAGCACTGCATAATAAAAATGCGTGTGTGCGCTATAATGCAGAATGTTGCATGCGTGAATAATCCTTTCTCTTGTTTTAATGTGGATTTTGATGCATGGTTTTGACTTTATTAACTGTTAAGAGCACAAGAAACCAGTCAAGTGTAAAATTTGAAATTAAATGTTCACTTCTTCATTTGTCAGTTTTTGTTTTATGGCTCATACACGTAGGTAGGTGAATCAACTTTGAAAAAAAGCTTTTTGATGTTTTTGTGGACAGCGACAAAATGATAAATGACAGAATAACCATTTAGTCAATTTTCCTTTTGTGTGGACTAGAAAGATGATATCATTTGATAAGAAATTGTATTATATTATTTTATACATTTTTCCGCACTCAATATGTGTAGTAGTAATATGACATGATATATTAATGGGCAATTAGTTATTATCTTCGAAAATCCAACCCTCAAGCATCCGTACTTTCTCTGTTTCCTCCTCAACTCAAGCCAAGTAAAAACTGCTGCATGTATCCGTTACAAAAACATGATCGTGCCGTTCCATCGTTTGAATGTCTTTCTCCAACTTTTTCAGTTCATCCTCCAGCATCTTCTTTTTCTGAATCTTACCCGCAGTGTCAATCAACAAGGGCAACTTTTGGAACTCCTGGAATGTTTCCTCCCAATTCTTTTTCAGGCCACAAATCAACGCTTGATGTTCCGTCGGCTCTAGATGGCGAATCTGTGCTTGTATATCACGTTCTTTGAATTTCATGTCGCACTTGGCCTGCATATCATTTTGGTAGAGTTCATCCTTAATATCTTCAATGTAATTCGGAACGCATCCGAATGTCTCTTTGTATACGTATTTCCGGGGATAACCAGACTCGCACCAAGCCTGAACGTGACCCTTGGGATGATCTACAAAGCGAAGAGCCGGCTTCCTTGCGGGGAGTCTGAGTGCCTTGACCACGTTGCTGTGAATGTAGTTTTTGCACCCGCGGGGAATTAGCTCAAAACCTACACACGGACTGGGAATAGGAGGCTTCATCACGTTGCAACAAAGTCGGGGAATGCGACATTTGGCTACGTAGCAGGGCTCGGGCAGAGAACATGTGGTAGCGTTTACATCGCAAGATGAACCAGCGTTGCCGGCGGTAGTGTCATTTTCCTCCGAGTTATCACCACCGTCAGCTCCTGAAGCGCAGGGATCGCTGGGTGGAGGACAGCAGGGGGGTGGACATTCACTGCAAATCTTGACCCGAGGAATGGCTGGTGGCTTGATGGTGATTGGAGCTCGGGAATTCTTTTTCAGGTAGTTTTGCGGAGGACAAAGGCACACCTTTGGAACCCCCATAGTTTTGTAGCAGCCCACCTTTGCACAGTCTGCTTCTTGACGTACCATGCAAGAAAACTGGGAGCGATATCTGACATAAATAAAACTTTTTTTCTGAACCAATTCATTACAGAAATTAGCTAAAAATTATATAGATCAGATCCCAAAGCATTCATAACTAACATGGGTGGACCCCTTGAGCGATGATCCACCGTTTGCTCAATCAGATTGTAGACGCATTCTTGATTGGGTCCACGATTCAGATACGTGAACATTTTCTCAAAACTGTTTTTTTCTTCTGTTTTTGTGACTGTAAAGAGAACAATATATAGTGTCAGTACATTTTCAGGCACTCCATCTTTTGAACATTTTTCGGCAAACCGACGCTAACAGTTAAACAACGTCATCCTCAATATCTCCAAAACATGAAGAACAAAGAGATTTCTCATGCAAAAGTACAAAAAACGCAAGCGTTTCAACTGCCACCAACCAAGCAAAAATCACACTGTTCAAAACCTTTCGTTTCATAAGCTTGGTAGAAATGTTGCCGGCATGTTGGAGAGTGCGTTTGCACCTCTGCCTAAACGGCTTTAGCAGCCAAACCATCTTTTAGTGTGCTAACACTGCTGCTACATCTTTCATATTAAGTGGAAAACGAAAGGGTTGAGCTTGGAGTGAGAGCTAACTTAGTTACCTGTTTGTTCGTGGAGTGACGATGCGAAGGCTGTTGGTACAACAAAGTAATAATGTAGTATACAAAGTACAAAGTTGTGATGAATCCTGGAATATTTACCTGTTTTTCGGTGTATAAAACTTTATGGCAATTTCATTCACTCCAAATACTTTCCACCGATGACAACTACGTACTAACGTACTCATACAATTTTTATTTCAGTTTTTAATCGTCCACAGGTCCACCAAATAAAAAACTTGAGAATGATCC
>CM056168.1:38343518-38460573 GCA_029691765.1 Entomobrya proxima
TTGAATTCAAACAATAGACTAGTATAAGACTTAAATTACAAAATTTAGTACGTTCACAAGATCTTAAATACTAAGATTATTACAAAGGTGAATAAATATGATTATGTAGTATTCGACATGATCCCTTCACAGCCGATATAGCGATTTCCTCCAAAGTTGATTTAGGCAATTTTAGGTTTTTAAGCACTGTTTGAGTGTATTTTGGTATTGTTCCTCGAGACCCAATCATCAATCCATGCACAGTTATCCTACAGTCATCCTTCAAATTGCACTTATCTCTCAGGTCCTGTATGCATGGTTCATAAATGTTCCTCTTTTCTTCATCGACTTCCAAAGGTTGAGTGGCAGATACTTCCGTGCGGACTGTGGGATCCAGTATCACTGCATAGTTTTTCTTTCTGTCTATGGCTATTATGTCAATTCGTCGATCCAGCGTTGGCAACTCTTCATAAACTTCAAAACCTAAGGTTCTTAGTTTTTCAGCAATTATTTTTCTAATCCTATGATGCCTATCATTTCTCAGCAAACCTCCATATTGACAAAAACCTAGGATGTGGGCAAGAGTTTCTGTATTCTCGTTACAACGACGGCAACGGTTGCATCCTTGGCTTCGTCCATGTAGAGATCTTACTGGAGCAGTGTTAGACACCATTTTGCAATAACTGGTGTATTCATTTGACGAGAGTCCAGTTTTATTGAACAGGCTTGAGTTAATTGACGAGGAGTCCGGATATAACTCAACACCCTTTCCATGAACTGGTAAAGAGGTCCATTTGGTAAATTGTTCCTTACGAAGGAATTGTCTCATTTTCCTATTTACAGAGGACGGTGTAGCGGATTCCTCCATAATTTTTGTATATTCCGAGTCTGGCATTCCAAGGCGTACTACGCATTCTTCCATTTCTTGTTCTAGGTTTCGTAGAATTTGAACATACGTATTTTTAGAGCGCAGTAACGTCATGCATATACCGTGATTCTGTATAGGTGCCTCCCATTTAGCACTAATCAAATTCAGGCCTTTGTGATTAGCAGGTGAATATAGCATCGAATTGGGACAGTCCTGTGGTAATCCAAGTATTTCCCGCACAGCACTTCTTAACAGTTTGTCCAGATCTTCTAAATATTTTATCGGAATTCGATTCAAAGGAGCAGATTGAAGTGGATAGATTGTAGTAGGCCAGATGAATTGATTTAAAATGGCAATCTTCTGGTGTGGGTGCAGAAAAGGCGTTGATACTAAAACTTCAATGGATTTACCGATTTTTGCGAGAGACTCCTTGGCATCAAATACTATCTCATCCGAAAAGTTGACACCCAAATACTTGATTCGTTCATGTGAACCAATTGGGTTTATACCCTCCGTGTCAGTTAATTGAATCATATCATCACATATTTTTCCTGCTTTGATATGTATTGATTGGGTCTTATTCACGTTAACTTTTAAGCCAATTTCATCAAAACATTCTATTGCCATTGCCACTAGTTCACGAGCCGACTCCACATCTTTAGCTATGATGGCGGTATCATCAACAAATCCCAATGCTGATAAGGGTACTTGGTGGGGGTCAACACGAAAGCCAAAGTTGTTAGCTATCTCCTCCTCCGTCAAAGTTTCAAGTATGAAGTTTATTGCCAGATTGAATATTTCAGGTGAAATTACGGATCCTTGGAATATTCCTTTGCTGAAGTTTACTGGCTTAGATATTTCATGTTTGTTTATAATCCTAGTACAGTTTCCAAACGCCAAGTTTAGAATAATTGCTTTTAGAAGATCCGGGAAAGGTAGAGAGTTTATCGTTCTCTTAATGTGTTCATGGCCAATCGAATCGAAAGCTTTTGCAATGTCCAAAAGGAAAATGCATAGATCACGATTCTTATCCTTTGCCAATTTTAAACATCCGTTGACAATAGAGCTGTTAATAAATGTCCCCGGAGTATTCTGTGATCCGGTTTGGAATTGGTTAACTTTGACGTAAAGACGCATGTGCGATAAGATAATCTTCTCATATAAACGTCGTAACACTGAGCATACTGAGATTGGACGCCAATTGGACGGGTCATTTTTATCACCTTTTTTATAGATTAAAGTTGTTCTGGCTTCCTTTAACTCATCCGGTATGAAACAGTATTTGTTAAATAAACTATAGAGCCAGGATAAGCAGAGTGAGCATTTAGTGAGTTTTAGGGTGCGTATCATGATTCCATCATGGCCTGGTGATGACTGTGAATCCATTTTCTTCATATAGAACTCTACTTCCTCCTTGTTTATCAGTTCCGTGTATGAACTATTAATAGTGTTTTGTTCATGAAAAGGGATGGTAGTATAATTACTGCGCGTTGAGTTATTTTCCACAGACCATCTCAAATTGAAGGATTCCTCTAGTTCCTTGATTGGGATCGGACAGTTTACCTTCTCTGTCGTTTGCATAATTTTTCGAACGCAAGATTTCCGCTTATTGCTATATTCATACTGTACTAGGTCATAGTTGTATTTTTCACGACGCCTGTCCCTGGCCCGCTTACTGGATCTTTGTGGATTGGTACAGTTGTCATAAGTTTTATCATTTGCCCGAAAAAGTTTTCTATCTTTTCGCATTTTATAGAATTTTGTTGCAGGGTGCTTTGGTCCAGGAATTACATCGTTAGCATTCTTTAGGATTTCACACAGCTCGCGGAAATATTCTTGTAATAGTGGAATATTTTGAGAATCCGAGTTGTACAAGACCTCCAGCTTTGTAGATAATTCTTTTAGTTTACGGTTGACCAGTATTATGGGTGGTGGTGTTTTGTTCTCATCTTCATCGTCGCTCAGGTCTATTCCATTTTTTACTATCTTCGTCCTGTATTCAGCTCCATGATGATGTCTGATGTGGGTAGAAAGTGCCAGTTGGGAATGAAATGTCCTGGGACACAAATGACATTTTACCGGCTCATCTTCGATATTTTCTACCAATGAGGTCGTTACATCTTTTGACGAATGTTGGGGGCTACTTAATTGAGGTATTTCATCTTTATGTTTCTTCTGCAAATGATTTTGAAGGCGACCATCATCTTTAAAAAGTCTAGTTGGTGAAAAAGGGCAAGGTACACGGGAGCCATTTGAATGATTAGTGCTTGACAGACTTATGGGTTGCTGAGATTTAGACATGAGACAGTTTTCACATATCCATTGGCGTTTCTTTGATTTGCCAAGCTTCTTGACTTCTGCATGTGTAAGGTTGACGCATTTTGCATGAAACCATTCTTTGCAATTGTTGCATTCTATCATCGGATCACCATCATCAGGTAGTCTACATTTACAGTAAATAGCATTATCTTCTTTGTCAGAACTCATGTTCTATTAGTTAAAAATGGTAAAAGGACATCAGTGGTGGACATCAATACAGTTATAGTTTGGAACGAACTCACAAAGTTAAATGGGTTAATATTTATACTGTCCCCCACTAAACAGTATTTAGTTTGCAAGAATCCAGGAAAATTTGCAAGGTAGGTATTCGTAGTTCAGCTCCTAGTAGTACTCCTTGAGCAATCAACACGAAGGAATATTACGCCGAAATCTATGGTCCACAAGTAGGTGTGTATCTTCTTTAATTATCAATTAATTCCCGACTGATTATCACAGCGTGCCTTGCATCGTTCAGTTAAACCCAGACTGATAAACTAAGGTACTCATAGAATGAATCCGTAATTTATGAGCTTTTCAGAGTAAAAACTCCCCACAAGACCAATTCAAACTTTATAATCGTCATTTGCCATAAAAAATTTTGCGAGTGCAATAAAGAACATTGTAAAAAGTAACCATGGGCTAGACAGATGATGAGCTTGTAAGGTAATGCATGATTTTTCTTTCAAGTGCATTGTGTGCGCTAAGAAACCGTAATAGAAGCTAAGAGTTTGTAGATTTTCATAGTTTTAATGCTTTTCTAGTATCTTCTACAGTCACATGCTACAGTAATTTGTGTTAAGATATATTTCATACTACATTATAGAATTAGGTTATTTAAAGATTTCGTTAAGTTCATTTAAAGCTGCAAATTATAATATATTGCAAGACGGTTATAATACATTAAAATGACATACGTAAGCACCAACACATAATTATGGAAGATTGTACCAATTGCTGTTATCAGTATATATATCTAATCTAATATACAACAATATACAATATATCTGAAGCTACGTGTACGCTATCATTATGTCTATTGGAATGTCAACTAATTCATAAATTGTTCATCTCCTCGAATTGTTTGTTGTACCCCTGCCATTCCTCTTTCCCTATTTTGTGATTTTTCCACTTCCATGAACGATGGCCGACGCAAATTAACAAATTGTTCTTCCCCTCGTATTTTATGCGTTCCTCTGCCCCTTCCTCTTTCCCACTTCTGTGGATTGTCCATTTCCATGACCTGCGACCGAGGAGAATTTATAAACGGCTCATCTCCTCGTATTGTCTGTCGTCCCCTTCCTCTTCCCCTATTCTCTTGATTGTCCGCTTCTATGAACCATGGCCTCTGCGGCAACTGAAATGCGTCATATTTGTGTCCCGGTTCATCCTTCGGGTAATGCCTTCCTTCCACGGGGCGTACCTGATAGTTAATCAAGAGCGCGTCCAAGGCAAGAAAGACCTTCGTCCTGGCATTCAATAGTGCGCACTTTATCATTTGTTCAGACGGTTTCTCTCCCAACGGAAGCTTATTTGCCCATACCATCACACCATAATGCAATTTTCTGTGATCACCATTGTGCAAGCAACAAGCCAATGACGACATGTGCTTATAATCCATTTTTTGAAAATATCTTGTCACTTGCGACTCAAAAAAGAACGCTCCCAACATTGCATCAGGGTAAGCCAGCGAATCTAGACTGGCATATCTCTGGCTGTTTCCAATAGTTTGGTAGTCCGCAGCTTTAATTCCCGCGATAGTAGTAAACTTTTTTAAGGTTTCTTGCCTTCTTGAAGGTGGTGCATTTTCCAGATCACCAATTGTAGCGATAGCACTGGGCAAGTCTAGAGCGTTATTTGATCGTTCCTCAATGGCTTCCAGTCCTCCCATGCTTAGAACCACCACCAAAGTTTCCAATGAACGTATCTCGTGCTCGAATGGTCTATTAGCTTTCTTATAAAGCCATTCCAATGCAAATCGGTAGCTTCTGATGTTTTCCTGGCTGCAGTAAAAGACAAATTTGGTGTCGTCGGACGTTCCAAGAGCGGTCTTCATCATTGCTTCCATTTCCTCCACAATCTTAGTGTATCGCGTTGTCTGCATGGATAAGTGCCGAGGAGGCAGCCCGAATTCCCTTATATTTTTCTCTACGTCGACTCCGTGACTAAAGAGGCTTTCATCTCCTGGGTCAATAAGAGTCCAGTAGTAAAGGGGGTCCAGACCATCCCTAATGTTGAAGCAGACAATGGCCAGTTCTCCAGGATAGTACTCGTGTCGGATTTGATCATCCACATATGGGTTCATGCTCAGTACAATGGCCTTTGTGTCCTTCCCTTTTGGATACTTAAACGATTCTACTATACTCTGCAATGAGCGCTTTGCAAGGTTGTACAATTTTCTGTTTCAAAAATGAACATATATTATGCAAGAAACAATTTGAGTTAAAACAGAAATGACTCAGTTTGGAATCATGAAGCTATACAATTTTTGAAAACTTGGTGATGTGGTTGCGAACTTACAACTTTCCCATCTTCTGTAACAATCCGTCAAGGTTTTCTGGAATCCTAGGCTTGACCTCGTCCTTCTTTTCTGTGAATGGGGCAAGTGTAGCACGTACGGGAGGATTGCGCGATATTACCTTCCTTGATTTTTGGGATAGGAGTCCAGGGCCGGGGAATCCGGGACCTGACATCTTGGTAACTTCAGCGTTAAGGCCACTCTCGTCTGACCTCCCTAAAACTATCAAACTGCTTGAAATACTAAAACATAAAAATATAATGATACATATAAGTATATAGTAGTGCATGAAGCATGGAAATAAGAAATACACTTGGAATTATGTAAATCTGCCATTTACTGCTGAACAAAAACACATTATAAACAGATTATAACACACGTTGTTGATTATACCTGAGAACTTGCTAACAGAAATCCCATTCATATACGATTCACTGGATATTATCTTACAATTATAAAACACCTTAATTAAAGTATTTCCATTTGCCGAATTCAGATGAACACTAGCATGTAACAACACTAAACCTTAAAGGTCTGCACACTTTTCGACACATAAGATAAACTCATCTTTTATACACTAACAAAAATGAATACTTTTGCTCCCATTACTTCAGAGCTCATACAACTGCATTTGAAAAAGCATGATATTCACAAGATTGACAGATTTACTGTATGAATAGGTAGAAACGACATGATTTATGCAGAACCTATAAGAAAAGCAGCAACATGCAAAATAGTAAGTATCTTTACCAATAAAGTTGACCATTTTTTACTGCATATTATGTTCTTTATATAGTCCACAGTATCACAGTTTTGCCATTTTATGCAAATCTAAAGTGTTTTACAATATCATCCTATTTTACCGCTTGACTTTTTGTATGTGTCTTAATAATGCATTTCACTTCTACTGACATTTTTATTTCTTTGCCCGCGTCATCCATCACTACAACTAACTACAACTTGACTTTTTACTTCTCTTTCTTTTCATCCTTCTCCATCCATTCATTATACATTTTATTCCCAATAATACAAATAAAGCAAAAGTTCTAAAATGAAATCCTTCGCGCGTTCTTTTCTTCTTTTTCTTTTACAACAACTAAACTACAACTTCTACCAGCAGCAGCATTCACCCAACTTTTCATTTTGCTTAGTTGAAGCAGACTTAAGATCACATCTTCTTCCTCATTCCCTGCACAATATCACTTATCCACTTCATCTCTTGTTGTTATTATGCAACCCTTTCTTTGCTTTCCCTTTTCTTCTTTTTTAATTATTCCCTGCGTCATCATCGTCTTTATTTTCTCCTAGTGCTCATTCTCATTAACTCTCTTCCCACGAACTTTTCCCGATTTCACTCCATTCTATACGTAAATAGCTGATAGCAGCTGAAGGACTCATTCATTTGTACATGCTGCGTTTCCTAAATTCTGAAATAATTAAAATTCTAACCATTCCAAGCGAAACATGTTCTTTTGTGATGCACGACCCCCTTACTTCACAACGAAAAAAAGTTGGCAGCTTTTCTCAACTTTTCTTTCTGATGAACGTGACTTTCACTCTTTTTTTCCTTCATCCACTTGACACGTTTTTTTCTTTTCTCGTTTTCATTCTCTGTGACTGTGACTTTTATCGATGCAGAGGCGACCTCATTCATTCTTCTTTTTCTAGTACAAAAGATGTTAGTCAATAATTGAAAATTGTCGTACCCTGAGAATCTAGAAAGGGTTGTTCAGTTAATTTTTATTTGAGTCTGTATAATAAATAATTATTAGGAGTCCTTCTAATTTGTTCTCATTAATAGGCTCATACTTATTTATTTATTCGTGTTTTGGGTGGCCTAGTACTTGTGGGCGGGCTTTTTTGCATCTCTGTTTCTGACATTTTCATTCTATTCACAATATTTTTGTGGTTCTGTGTATCATTCGAATACGTCAAGGAAGCATCCATAAAATCAGGCTTTGCTTGCACTCCAAAGCAAAAATATACTGCAAGTCAAACAACTTGTATCATATGGATGGTCCCATTTCCTCGAAAAGAATATTTGCTCACAGAAAGTCAAGCAGGTTCATTTTTGTAATAGGGTTTTTGTCTGTGGTCTGCTCCCAATTCTGGATTGACATCTCTCTGCCAGCTCTCTTCTTTTGAAGTGGTAGCCATCATCCGAACCCCAAGAGAAAGTGGGAGAGAAAAGAGTGCTTTGTAACATGATGGCTTTTGTGGCTTCCTGGCATTTGAGGAATTTTTTTTGGCTGGGAATTAAAACGCTCATCAAAATCCCTTCACCTTTTTTAAACAAGCTCTTGTTGGCATCATGTTACTCTTTTTTGCCATATCCTTAGCCGATTTCACTTTGTGATTAACTCCAGCTCACTCTCTTTCCTTTGGGCTTCCATACAGATTAATAATAGTGATTAGATCAGATTCTCTAGGGATATTAGGTTGAGAGATGCAAAAGATGCTTTGGCATGTAAAAGAGAGAAAAGGATTCTCCAACATTTCATTCAACCTTGTTCTTTCATTGCAAAAAAGCCATTGAATTCGGAATTATGGGAAAGATCAAAGTTATCAATTTTATCAGTTGAAAATTAACTTAATTTCCGTAAACCAAAAAGTAGGAATTAATTATGTGAACAGTATATGTTTTCAATATTTCAAGAATATTATATCTTCTTACACTAAGCTCTTATTTACATTGGCAATATTGGGCGCATGAAATACTTTAGTTGAGGGTTGAGTTTGAGAATCTGAAAACTAAATCAAGTACACACATGGCAGTTTACGCTTTGTGTTGTTCATTAAGCCTTATAAAGCAAGATTTTATACGAACTAAAGAAATTTAATTGGCTAAAAGTAAAGTAAAGACCAAATTCAAAGAAATGTTGTATGACGCACTTATAATAAAATATCTGTGAAACTACGTCAGTGTGGTTTTCCTTCATTCAGGGAAAAGCCCCAAAAATATTTTAGATTTCAAAACAATAAGGGAAATATATACAAGCTAGAGACGCAATTCGAAATCAGGAAGCATGTTTTTGTGGTACTCAGCAGGATGTAAGGACGACGACAATACGACAGTTCAGGAAAAAAATCTGAGCTTTGCAAAAAAAATACCTATAGTGAGGTAACTCTGTCCCGAAAACCGAGCTACCATTTGCTCGAGTGAGCAAAAAGTAAGATGCTTGCATGTCTCTGTCAAATACAATTATTTTATTTTTTGAGGAAACATGAGGTTTTACTGGAAGCATTTTTTCCAATTTCGGACAATAATGGGACAAACTTTGGTAACGTGAATTTTTATCCAGTTTTGTCCATTTTGGCCAAAATAATTGTAATAAGATGTGAGTGCAGCATATATATAGACATTTTTCATTTTTGTCTTGCCAAGTCCCTTGGCAGTTAGTTCAGGGGAAAAGGGTATGGGAAAAGGTAGACCCCTGTTTTGCCTTTCCCTTTGCGTTGTAGCGGAAACTCTGAAACCCAATTTCCTTGTCATTGTCGTTGTCATACTTCACGTTTTTCTCCAAGCCAGCCTTTTGGATTTTCTTTGCTCACTGATTATATTCTCTTCTTACTCCTTAGTTTTCCTTTTATCCTACCCGACTTCTCCGACTGACTCTGCTTGACTGAGTTACTCACGTTGTTGCGTGGTACGCTGGTGAATTCAATTGCGAAACATAAGTTTGTTCGTGTGACGGACTGACAAGGAAATTTGAGTGGAGCAAGCAGTGAATTTGCTTTCTTTCTTCCAGACTTTTTTCTCTTTTTTTGTTAAAGCCTTCAATTCTATTCAAGCACGAAGAGAAAAGACTTTGTGAAGAGCCGGTATCATGCATGGTATAAGCAGAACAGCACTTCTTTCCAGCACAACAAGGGAAAAGCTTTAAATACATGGCAAAGAAGTAGGCATCTAATCAAAACATTCTGCCGGATGCACCCAAAATTGTCCAGAGCTAAATTGCAATACTGCATCACATACTGTGTTAAGCAAATCAAAATATAATCAGGGAAAAAATGGTTATAAGAGAATGCAATTTTTCAAAGCCCGTTGTTCTAAAATATATCATTAAAATACAACTGGAAACGGTAGAACTTGTACAAGTTTTACCCACCCGCGAAAATCCCAGCAAAAAAACCTTCTGCTAACCCTATATCTACTTCTGAGTATGGTTCTTCCCACTCACACAGCATCATACTTGCCGTTTTTTATTCTCGTTCCCCCGGAAGTTGTTGTGGAATTCGTGCATCATGCTAGATTTACCAGCAAATTTGTCACTCAATCTTAACAACTATACATAATATAATATACTTTCACACAAAAATGAGTACATGTTTTTTTGCTTCACTTAGCCCCGTATCTTGTTGCCTTTTTGCCTAGTTTTATTTGAACAACCCACGACTTGGATCAAGCCACTGTACATAAGCTTCTCTACTCTGCATGCATTCTTGGAGAAATCGCCGTATAATAATCGGAAAAGGAACTATCCCATCATTCTCCACTTGATCGTTGTCGTCACTTACTTCTCTTCCTTTCATTCAACCCAACCCGAAAGTGAAAGAAATTGTTCAAGAGACTTGCCAAAGCCAAAAATGAGTCCATATGACTATCATCTATATACATAATGGTAATATCCTGTTCCTAACATGCTCTAAGCAGAGAAAGCCATTCTTTTACTCGTAAACTTTTCAAACATTATTTTCCCTTTCTTTTTTACTTCAAATTCTTTTTTAACAGCTAACAAAACTCTGATTTGGAAACTCTGAAGTGAGGACAAACAGTCAAGTGAAAGTCACTTTTTTCAAAAACAAAAAGAATGCCGCTCACGTTAATCATTGTTCACGATAGCTTAAGGAGCCGTTCATTCTTAATAAAAATCACCAATAAGTTCATAAACTCGGTCAAACTAAATTGCATTTCAAAGTACTGTGCAACATTTGTTGAGGTAACTAATAATGCCGTACTTTTATCTAAGAATTCATCAATACTGATACGATACCTAATGCCCGGTTCAAACACGTTTTTCCACTGAACACCCATTCGAAATAACCTTCTACTTTTACTCTCGAGCATTTTCCGTCTTTTTGAGTTTATTTTTATTCTCTTTGCTTTTACGGCCATGGTCGATCTTCTTGAGGCTTTAATGCAATTTATGGGGCTGGTCCGTATGTCTGGAATAAAAAGAAATAAAATCAAAGTAAAAGTTAGAAAAGAAAGTCAAGATGTACAGTACATTTCAGGTAATATTTTCAGGGATTGTTCACTACAGTAAAATGCACTAAACCAGACAAAACTTCAATGTTTTTGTAAGTGGAAAGAAACTAGTTTTTTTAGATGACTGACCCCATGAAATAAAACTAGGCCAAGTTTAGCGCAACGGTCCACCCACATATTATTTGCTTTACCTTGCCTACACAAGAAATTGCAAGCTAACATAATTTTCTCTCTGTGCTTTTTTGTCTTATCGCTGAGAATATATTTTATTGCCTCTTCTAGCAATCCAAATGTAGCCGCCCAAGCAAAAAATATGCATTACCTGAAAACACGAAACACGCCCTTTATATATACTCATTGTAATGACTTATCGTACAGCATAATAGTCAGCTCAAAAAATTCTTTCACTGATTCCGGGAAAATATTGGGCCATTTTATTTTCAATTGAGTTTATTACTTCCAAAGGTGAAACTTATAAACTCAATTGAAGCATTCAAGTTTGCTGTGTTCCAACTCACAACATAACATTAAATTGTTGAAACTTTTAATTGCTTCAATTTTGAATTTCAAAAACGGTTTCAAACAGTTGCCCATCTTTACGAAAAAAAGAAATTTACCTTCCTGCTCAAAGTTTTTCCATCCCCGAACTTATTCCGTGGGAAGAATGTATACCTGATCAATGTTTCCTTGTGCAAAGCATAACAGAAGCGGTACCAGTGAACCTACATAAGGATTTCTATATGCTTTTTACATGTGTGTGGTCTCGTTCTTTTCATGACATACCTTTTACCATGCCTTTTCTTTCTCTGCAGTTTATCTTTGCTTTTTTCCTCCTGCTGATGTTCTTGCTCCACTACTCTAATTCTCTCTTTTGGTTTCAAAGGTCACTTTCATTTTTATAATAGACAGTGAGCCGTGCTCCAGAAGCACAGGTAGCTCAACTTTTCCTCTTTAATAATTCCATTCAACAATAAAAAGTCACAAATTGTTACACAATAATAAGTGAACCAGTGAATGAAATTGGATTAATTTCTCAATTTTGCCACCATGCTTTGTCTAACATGGAATTGAGCTGCAAAATCTCATTTTATTACAGTTTCTTGGATTTTCTAATGATCTATTACATACTCTTTGTTATAGGAAACGTAATTTGCTGATAGCTTATTTGGAAAAGAAAATGAGATGTTGTTTCTGACTATAATCCTGTTTTTGTTTTCGAGAAACTGTTTAATTTTGTCAGGCGTAACACAATCGTGTCTCGTTCCATCCTGAATTAGCATCGTAATATTTCCTTTCTTTCTAAGTAACTCGTTATGCTAGGATAACGATGACATATTGTCACTGCTTTCCAAACAAACACTCTAAAAAGCTTTACCTAAGAAATTGGATTGGATAATTTTTGAATTGAACTATTTTCCATGAAAGCTTATTTTACATGAAGAATATATATTATACAGGAAAAGTAAAAATAAAACTTCCAACTTCAGTAGCTGCGCATAATTTTTTTGTTTCAAATATTGTATCGTGTTGTTTTAGAAAACTCGACCCAATCGCAATCTTATTTTGTCTTCTCTTTATTCAAATTTCATTCCGGTGAAAGTAAGAAACCTAGAGAAAGGGTATACCAAAGTTAGCAAAATCTTGATATCCGCATAATCAAATGTTTCCATGTATGAAATATGTTCCCCTATACACTCTTCTACCCAGGTGTTTATTCGCTTTTTACAACCACCTTGTTTATTTTGTTTCCAAATGCATCCTACCTAAGCTGTACCTTGTACAAATATCGACAGAACCATTTTCGTTAGATCAACTCTACAAAATACAACCACGCATAATACCAAGTTTGCACGAGCAGCTGCTGCAATTGCTTCATAAATCCGCAAAAGTAAAGTAAAAGTACAACTTTTTGTCTGTCTTGTTTTCTCTTTGAATACTTGTTCGTATATAGAACAATCTATGTATTATTATAACTAGATGTGTAGTTTTGGCTGACTGCACTTTACAAGAAGGATCACCCATGCATTACCACCATAACGAGATAAGCTCTTTCAGTTCCATCCAAACTACCTTTTGTATTTTATTTTCTATATAGTTATTTATGATTAAATTAAGCTTATTTCCCAACATACGCAAAAACTCGTTTGCAGAAACTCGCCCACCTAAATAAAAAAGGCTAGCTTAGCTGGATACAATTTCAGACTACTTTATCCAGCTTAGTTACTCGAATATTGGGGATACAAAATCCATCCATTACTTTCAAATCATACAGAATTACATAGAGCGGCAACCAACAGAAGTATCCAACCAGCCGAAAATATAATCTTTTGTGTTTATTTACATGCTCTTTTACATTCCTTCCATATGTAACATAATGCGTTATTATCATCTAAGAGCTTCGGTAAGAAGGCTTACACATGCATGCAACAAAAGAAATAGAAATAAACAGCCCGTTAAATGGCAAATAAAACGGGTTGCATTCCTAGAATTCAAAAAACTAGTCCGTGAAAGCTTTAGTGGGAATTGAAGGCACGTGTGTGTACTTACGTTATATTTTTTAAGCGGGCATACACTACGCAGTAATAAAATGAGAGTAAACCGTAAGGGCTAGAATGGAAAACTGTTTACTTATACTTTCAACTTTATATTCTGGATTTTATACAAATTTTGTGAAATTTTCAGACATTTACAAAGTTAACCAAATACATTTGAGATTGAGACCGGTTGCACAAGTACCCGGAAACTAAAACGCAACTTTTTTTTACTTAGTAGACAAATACGAACCTGCCATTCCAAATTTCTTTTCCTTGT
Source organism: Entomobrya proxima (assembly GCA_029691765.1). Classification (NCBI taxonomy): domain Eukaryota; kingdom Metazoa; phylum Arthropoda; class Collembola; order Entomobryomorpha; family Entomobryidae; genus Entomobrya; species Entomobrya proxima. The sequence goes on from CM056168.1 coordinate 38,357,220, forward strand.
CGTCCCTGAAAAGGAAAACTAGAAAAGTATGTGCGAATCTCTGTGGCTTGTCTGGTTGGATGAAATTGTAAACAGCAAAAATTAGTTCATGGGAGACTTCCAACGACACCACAAATGGATGTTGGATCTGCTGCATGTTTTACATCCAGCCACCATCTTGATAATGTGCCTGTGGTACATCTATGTCTTAATTTACCGTGTACTCTGATGTGCGTCAGAATTATTGCAGTTTTATCATACGGGGTTCCTGGGTACTTATGCATGACGAGTTTACACCACGACGCAGATACAACCGTGTCGTGATTCAAATACTAACAGTACGTATTTTCCTGTGTTTTTGATCGGATTCTCCAGAGAGATAGGCAGAGCTAGGAAAGATGAGAAACCCTTCTGTGGTTTTACACTAACGAAGTACGGCATGCACACAATTTACAACCGTGTGCCGTCAAAATATTTTTCTGATGCTAATGAACGCAGAAATGGGCTTATAATGGTGGTGTACCTCCAACGTACAAGAGTAGTGTGAGAAAAATGGATATAATGGAGTTGAAATGTTGTAAAGTGAAAAGATTGGGAAAAGCAGATAAAAATAAGTGCATGCTCTATTAAATTTCTGCGTTTTTGTTCTTTCCTATAGGAGAAGAGCCGATTCCCTTTGGTTTTTTTATTTCATGTAACACTTTCTTTGGCGTGACGGCTACAATTACGGGTTGTGTGAGGTGGAGCGCAAAAAATCACTGGAATAGACAGTACAGATTGAGTGAAAAGTAAAGCCGACATTATATAGTCTTTTATTTACTTGCGTATTTTTAAAGATGGATGCAACTACTGCAAAACTTTACATGAATTGGTGTAGTAGGCAAACTAATGTTAGTACATTCTAAGCTCATAAGTTCTAGAAAAAGGTTTCTGAAAAACAACCATACAACGCAGAATTGTGTTTTACATTGATGGCAGCTTAAAAACTTATGCAAGCAATAAGTTATTTGTTTTTTAAACAGGACTTATACTTGATGTGAATTATATGCATAATGTTGAAGTTTTGATGTGGTGCAAGCCTTTGTTTGAAAATAGTGTCACTAGTCACTATAATAATTCTTTAGCATTCATAACTCAGCTTGTAAAGATTTTCTTGTTGTTTGCTTCCCGGTAGAAAACAGCAGGTTTACCATAAAATGATGCTTAAAAATTACAAATGCAAAATAATTTTGTTGCTTTGTTATTGATGTAACCATTTGCAAAAGCTGTTTAATCAGCACTTTGTACCTGCAGGTATTTCAGCCCTTGTAAATTAATTGTTACGTTTATCGAGAAGAAAAGAGCACTGTGGAAGACATTTTTTCACCTCATGATATTATGAACCGTGATGTTGAATTAATACTAATCCGCTTATTTCCATATATTAGCATAGCATCCAATGTTTGTAAAATACGCCTCAGAGAAAATCAATTATTTTAGAGAATTGGAATTCAGTATAAAACCAGCCACTAAGCCAAAAAGCAAATAATAATTTCACCATTCTTTTGAAATTGTCGAGATTTCCTAAAGGACCTTGACTATGATTATAGTTCTCCTTTCCCAATTACATACACCGCAAACCAAACTTCAGCTCCTTTTACCACCTTAATTAAAATGTCGACTTTTACGCAACTTTACCACTAACCTTTTCTTCCAATCACATCCACAATTCCACATCACCAGATTTCCAGCTAACAAGCAAAACATGTTTTCTCCTGACTTGCTAATATGTTTTTCACAGATCCCACGTAATCAATTCAAGTAATTAGTTCTTTTTTCCTTTTTCGCTTTTATTCATTAGATATGATCCTTCTTCAAGCTCACCGGTGAAAGCCTTTCTTATATCATTCATTTCTACTTATTCACTACTTTTTTCTAAAAATACACACAATAAAAAAGTTTTCGTCGAACCAATGAATATTATGTGGGGGTGGCTGTTTTGTCTTTGGCACTTCTGCTCCACTTTTTTCCACAACAAGTTTACCTATATCCGATCTACTTACAAGCTTAATTCTATTCACGTTTTCAGCTCCTTCCGCTTCATTTGTCTTCAGGCCTCTGTCGTCCATGTATTTATACATACTTGAGTCATGTTCAACATGTTCGTGTTGTTAGTGTTACCAAAGTATGCCTCGTGTTACTACTATGAAGTTAAATATTCTGCGTTTTCGGATTCTTCATACATCTTCATCACCGTGTTTCCTAGAACTGCTGCTGGTACCACTACAGCATTAGTACAAACACGGTAGTACTTAAGTACATGTAAGACAAAATTGAACATATTTTAGCCAAGTTTTAGAAAAAATGTTTTAAATTTGTTAAAATGAAACATGTTACAAAGGTGCATCTTGACAAAATACAAACCCAAGATATTACAAAACGTTTGGCAAAACCCGGGTTTTATTAAACCAGCCACTTACCCCAGGAATGTAGCCACCCCTGCTCTGTATTCAGAAGTTGTGCCACCGACTCCCAAACAAAATTATGATGGATTATAAGAACATGACTGTATTCCATTACATGATCACGTAATACAGTTACTTTCTCTCTTTCTCGCAACATAGTATGTGACACTTGTTAAACAAGTAACTCAAGGAGATTCTCTCTAGTTTACTTTAGTGACTACACCGGAAAACAGAAACAGTCTGCTTTCACTGCTACTCGTCCACTTTACTTTTTACATCTACAGTGACTGAGCCGTATGCTTAACCAAGCCAATCATTTCTTCGTTTTTTACCCTCGTTTCCACCACAACAACAGCCACATCATTCTAAAAATACCCACAAGAAAATAAATTGTTTATTCAAGCCGATCCACCGTAGATACGGATCATGACCCATCTTCCTGTCATTCTCCTTTGTTTGCTGGTATAATGTTTTCTTATCGGTGTACGTACAGCCAAAGCGGGAAAATCAATGAAACGCACTATTATTATAATTTTTTGGCTACAGTGTTACGTACGCAATAGCGTGATGGAAGGCAGTCCTATAATTATTGTAAAAGCATATATAATAATGATGGTGATATAGATAAGGTAGACACATTTAACATATTAAAAGTATTTTAGCTCATTTGTGTGCTGTTACGAATGAGGATGATGCTACGAAAAATCGATACGGGTCGAAAAAATTGAGTATAGCATTAAAAGCACAGGTTTCTTGCTACAAACATGAAAAAATGATAATGATACTACCTATACGTATATAGGATGAATGTGGAAAATTAGGAATTAAAAGAATTATGTATTATGTATCGTTTAATATTTGTTACGATTCTTTCAAATGAAATACATTTTCAGGAGATAAAAATCTTGTTGACCGGGGATTCCAAATTTCTGACGACAATACGCAAAGGTGAAGAATTTGGATGCCCGGATTTTCGTGATTCTGAAGCTTTCTAGTTTGTTACCTTTGTAGTAGAACACATATAATAATAGTACGCAGATATTATTATCATCTTCAATGTGAAACGAGTAGCTCATGTTTAGTGTGCGGTGTGTACAACGAGTATAGCAGTAATAGTAAAGCCATTTTTGTAGTTGCAGTCTTCAATAATATGTAGTAATATCGCATGCTCTAGTAAAAATACTCCTTTTTTCGTAGACTGAATTTTTTCTCTCTGGTGTAGTCTTCCTTCTTCCACTTTGCCTTTCTTCTTTTGGCTCCATTCAAGTGAAAACTCGGAGTAGAAGAGAAAGAGAGAGCAAGCTAGCTGAACGAGAGAGACACTTCACTCAACAAGACCTGCAGCCAGGTTGATTGCCAGCAGCAGGTCTAAAAAGGAAAAAGCCGGCAGCAAAGCAAAAAGGGTTCACGTTTACTCAGCTAAAAACCAAGAAAACCTGACTTGCTATATAGACATGTCTGCCAGGTAAAACAGTTTAAACTGCTGCTGTTGGGCACTGTTCAGCAACTACGATACTAGAATATGCAAACTGGGGAAAATATTCTTGAAAATTGTAAAGTACAGGAAAAATTAACAACTTTATTTGTTGCTGGCTCCCTAGTTTTCATGTTACCCATATTTCCAACACTATATATCCATTTAATCTTGAGAGGGCGTGAGAACGGAAGAAAAATGGAAAAAGAAAGCAGTGAAAATGTCAGCTAAGTATAAAGTATTTTTCTTGTGATTCTCTTCGGAGAAACACAGGGCAGGCGATGTAAGTAGAAAGATCGGGGAACGTGATCACATGAACACGTATAAAATAGTACGTACATTGTTCAAACTGAAATGTTCGTTCGAAAAAGCCAAAAACATTGCCAATGCATTTTGGGAAGTATACACAGAAGTAACATTCTTACATTCGAGCAGGTGTGAATCAATTTATGAATATTTATGAAAACCATCTTGCTAAATGGAAGAATTGCACCATTCCGTGTATTTTCTTGTGTCGCTGTCTACCTATAATCTTTCCCTAACTACTTATTCATCATTTTTATGACTTCCTAGAGTTTATCGTGCTACTTTTACCTGTGCATTCGGTAACAAATGAAAATAGTGATGAAGTCTATATACCAGGACCACCATCACCACCAACATGCATTCTAAGTTCAAAATTTTCTTTTCGGACGATTGAACTTCCATTCAAACACACCTGGAAATGCAGTAACAGCAGCTGCTGCTGCTAGGAAAGTTGGCACTGTAAGGAAATATTAAGTGGTAGAGAAGCAGCAAACGATCCGGGCGACTGGTGTGTTGTTTGCAATGGCAATACCTGGTAAAACCGGCACAATGAATAGCTGCAGCAGCAGCAGGTTGACGATGAGGACGATCAACGCAGCAATATCATTGAAATTTCTCTGGGGCTGCATAAATATCACTTACTTTGCCGTTATTATCTGGAACCATATGTAGGCTTTTAGGTAGAGCTGTATTATTCCGGTTATTTGATTATCATTATTGCTCAAATCCAAACTGGAAATTTTACCAAACTTTCTGGTACACAGGGAAAACTTTGAATAGCAGAGCTAAATTTGTGGGTTTCCCAGAAATTGTAAATTCGGAAATTTCTAAACTACCACACTTTATACTTCTAGCCCAAAAAGACTTCGTTCGTTCTCAGTTCCCAGATAGTAATCTGTGCTAGCACAGGAAAAAGTCCATCATTAAAATGTTTCCAGAGAAGAACTCTTGCTCGCCATCACTTCTTCATTCCACAGCAGTACAAGAGTGCCGGTTTTCTCTACATTATAAAATAAAAACTTAGTACTCTCAAAGTCGCTTCAGAAGCACCAGCTGCTCCATTTTCTTTCCCGAGGAACTATCACTTGAAAAAAACTTTTTCCCTGCGTTATATACTACCATCAGACACCCTACCAGTCTTACTTGCTAACAACCTCTGATATTGCTTTTTTCCTTCTGGAGAGCAACAAAAGTGAAATCTTATGCATGCATAAATAATAAATGACGATGATGGTACTTAGTGCCTTTGTGAAAGAGACTACAATATAAAGAGGCAAACCATACAGAGACTTGCGTATAATATCCTCCTACCATCTAAAAACTGTTAGGAAAAGAGATTCAAAGATGAGATATCAACTTTTCGGGTGAAATGATGCTGCACTACTACTATCTAAAAACTCCAAGAGCCAGACAGGTATGCATGATTACAGTAATAATGGAAGATCACAGAGAGAGATAAAGATAGATGTGCTAGTAAACTACTACACGGTGAGCAGAAAAAATCGTTTTATGTACTAGATGGGATTCCATCATATATAGTACCTAGCAACTCATCAGACAAAAGGTAAAGCTAGAAGTACAAAAAACTGAGATGTTATGAGTTGTGTAATATTGTCAATGGAGATTTGAACAATGCATGATTTTGGTGCATTAAAATTACCAAAGATTTTATTGTGCTAAAAGCCCGTCCGTGGTGCCAACACACTCAGATTTTAAACAGCTTTTAGATGTTTCCTTTGAATACTCCATTTTAGCAATAAATAATGTTATAGCCGTTTTCAAATGGCGATCAATATAAATATTACCCCCTTAAAATGCAAAATGTCTTCCGATAGCTCATTAAAACTCTTGGGTGCTTTTTGTTTCAAAGCACCTCACGTAAAATTCCAGTACGGACACCCTATCAAACAACAAAGAAAGCAAACTATAACATTGTGTAATAAAAGTTTGCAAACTATTACAACAACAACAACAACAGCAAACAACAACGTCAGTCTGAGAAAGCACAAAAAGAAGAGAATCGACCTATCCCGCATGCTAGTAAAAGAGCACCAAAACCTACGACACCATTCTCTTTCTTTTCTCTCCATGCTCGTCTACCTACAAACAACTTTCTACGCTGGCAAAACTTTCACTAGCGGCTCGTGCGCTTTCTCTTGTCAGTACTGTGTGGTTAGTTGAGCAGAGCAGAGCACGAGCACGGGGAGATTTTTTTGGATTGTGCCAGTTTTCCAAACAGGATCAAGAAACATTTTCTAGTTCGGCAATTTTTTAAGGAATAATAACGAAGCCTTAGAATAATAGCAAGAAAAATAGGTTGCAGCAGCTGTTGCCATACGCCATACCACCACCACAAAAATATCCTAATATACCCACGCAAGACTGGAAGAAGTCTAGGAAAAAAACCAAATTAAGAAGAAAAAATGTTCAGAAACTTTTTTCTCCTGTGTTCTCAGAAATAATAAATTATTAAGTAAAATCAACAAACAACTTTGGAGGTTTTGTACACGCAGCGAACATTACACCAATACGAGCACAATTAAAGCCGTTAATACAGCAACACATCTAGCGCTATACAGCAGCCCGATTTTGTGTAATCAAGAAAGAGAGTAAGGTAGCTCATGAAGAGAAAGTTTGTTTTGATAGTGGTTGTGGTAATATAGTAGTAGCGTGTTGGCTGCATATTTTTCGCTGTCAACGGAGAACATATGGAAAAGAAGGAGAAAATTGCGGCTGGAAAAGTACTGAAACAGAGACAAAAATTGTTAAAAGTTGGCTTATGGGGAAAACAAATTACGACAAAAATATTTTGAGACAGTGGAATTTGAAAAAAAGCAACAGACAGAATGTAGAAACGTGTGGGCACAACGGCGTTGTTTGTTTTGCCGGAAAATAAAATTATGAAAAACGGTGTCACTGCTGCAGTAATAATTTTGGGAGGACATTAGAAAAGTCTATTCTTGGAACAAAGATGCAACGTCGTCCAAATGAAAACAGTTGCAAAGGATGATCTGAAAGAATGGGAAAGTAGAGTGCTGACTTTCACTTTTGTAAGTGTTTATAAATTGCAAGAGCGCTACTCTTTGTCCAATGATCAATGCAAAGTACTGGACACAGCAAAGGTTGACCGAGATATGTCTATAAAAACTAGTGGATTGTGCGGATGAACTTTGACGTTTATGCGGCAGTTTTTTTGCTGAGCCTGGAACTTACTTTAGAAACGTTAAATTGTGTACGACTCAAAGTGGACTATGCAAAATGAAAACTTTATATAATGCATTTCTAATACATTTCTAGAATTATGAAACCAGTTTGTAAAACAGTAACAATTTCAGAGGAGAAAGACAAAAAAGGATTCAGCAAATACTTTGCCAAGGTTGCTAATAGTTTGACCTCGAATTTGAAAAAAAACATTAGCAAAAACCCTGAGAAGAAATCCGATTGAATGGATTTTAGAATCCATGGAAATTAGCAGACAAGAATTTGGAAAACAAGTGAAACAGCTTATTTGACGTATTTTCTCCTTTCGGGGGTGATTATTTGCTGCACAGAACTTGTCTATATAATTATAAGGGATAGAACAAAGGATTACGATACGACGAAACAGTATATAATTTACATGTAAGTTTTTCCATGATAATCAAGCTTCGTAGCCCTGTATTTTAATTATGCATGTATAAATCGAGAAAATGTATGAGAATTTCTCCTTTTCGGAGTGCGCTATTCTGTATATGAAACGTTTGTTACGTTGATGGCATCGACATGCTTAACTGTAATCCTCGTCTGCGTTTCTAATCAGCTGAAATTTTCATTAGGTTCGTTGTATTTTTAATACGAGTAACGTAGTCTTTGGAACGTTAGAAGCTACAGGAAGGAAGAAAGGGATTAACACAATTTTGTCGTTACATTTCTGTTTTTCTAATACAGGCTTATGCTACATTGTTCAATGTTACGAAACTAAAGAACTGTAAATTTTACCATATCGATATCACTTTATCTCGCAACGGCTTAAACTTGTATTCTGCGCAAAGTATTAGTCTTCGTGACCGAAATGACAGCTCTTGCTAAATAACAGTACTCATTAAAACCATATACATAATAAAGCTCATTTTATTGTATTTTGCGTTAATTTTCCCATCAAATTGCTACTAAAACTTTCATCAAAACAGATACTCAGCACTAAAACTACAAAAGTTTGTTAGCCTAAAAATTATATATGAAATACATGCAACTACTATATCTACGTGTAAGGTCGAATAAGTAAAAAATAAAATTTAGTTTGAATAAATGCTCGTTCAGGCTTCTCATTTTTCAGCAATTCCTTTGTGGTCGGGGTCTACCAGAATGTCTGAATAATTTCTCGAGTTTCCATTGGAAACCACTTTAAGAATAAATGTTCCATGAACCTACCACACCGCAGGGCTCAACATTCAATATTGCAAACATTTTCTTCTTATTTACCCTCTCATTATAACTAATTCGGCTCTCTGCTTTGAGTTGTGTTAAAATGTCTGCGACAACTGCGCGTGCGCTTACATTGCATTATTAATCATCACTCGACAGAAACAAACTTCATGTCAACTCGAAACAGCTGAAAACAAAAGCAGTCCATATAACCATTTTAACGATTTCATTGCCACGACTTATATTACGTAAAATATTTACCTCACATATATCTTTTTATCTTTTGCAACAAACACACATTCTACATGTTTACCTGTATGAATTTTCTTGTCTTTGTGTCGGCAGCTCGGCTTTAATGTAGGAGGTGCTAACACGTCATCCATCATCATAAAAACTGAGTTTATTCTCTGGAAGGAAATATTTTGTAACAGTATAGCCACCTCAACGAAAACAGAAACATCCGCCCGAGTGCAACAATTTTCGTGTCAGAATCGAAAAGTCGAGCTTTCGTGCAGTGGAATTAAGACATGAAAAAGTAATACAATGGTGGACAAAACAATTATATTCGGTTTCATTGGGCACTAAACAAATAAGTTGGAAAACATTTAATACAGCACAGCGTCTGTCTATGTCTCGAAAATGTAAAAACGGTGTCGTGCTGATTTTCACTAGACTTTGACGGCACAACATTTCTTGTTTTACGTTGAACTACGCAATGATCTAGTATTCTTCATTGTTTTTTGGAAACAACTTTTTCATGCAAAACAGGTATAGTTTCTCTTCCCAAAACTTTCAATAAATGTTTAATTTACAACATGCAGCGAACCAAGTTGCTTGAGTAACACAAAGCTATAAAGTCTTCCCTTCATCCTTGGCGCAGCCCCGTGCACTTTTTATGTCAATGTAAATAGGTAAAACTTGACAAAAAACAGTCTTGGATGTTCGATAAGCTTGAAAAACAAAAAAACTGAGTTTTTTCAGGAATAAAAGGTTAATTCGGGGACTTACCTTGTCCAACTTTCCTCGTTTTTTTGGTAAAATTCAACACGCAATAACGGTGATATCCTAAGAACCACCTAATGCTTAACTCCGTATTACCTAAAAACCTTGGAAAACCTCGCCGTTTTAATGAAACCATGTTCCTGTAGACACAACACGTCGAACTTGCTGACAGTGTACCTCCATTTCAGTGTAATTGTGTTTACCTGCCCTTTTAGCATATAACTGAAAGCGAAGCTTTGTCAAGCTTCACGTGACAAACTAGTGAAATCGCTCGGACTTTGTGTAGGTTGATTTGCTACTTCAAACATTCCAACTTGACTCGAATTACTTCTTGTAAATTGGATGCCAAAAGTTGACGCAGTTTACAGAGGAAATTTTCTCTTAAAAAACTTCAATTCCATTCCTGAAAACAGGATATTTTATTACTTTGGTTTACAGCATAAACGATATTTCGAATATAGCTGAATGAAACAACGAGTGTGAAACAAGGCGAGTAGTATGCAAAAACCAGAAACCGTTTGTGCTAGTGGTCAAGTGGAATAGCTGTGATTCCAGAATACATTTTTTGGTAATAGTGAAAGTGAAAGCAATTTACACGGACATACAAGTGGCCCTATACAAGAGAAGAGTGGAAATTGTAAAGTAATAAAAAACATGCTTAAGTGACATGTTTGCTTGCGTGAACTGATTTTTCTCTTGAAATAAAAATATTCCCGGAATGGAATGCTTCGCACATTGACTCCTTCAGTTTCAGGTGAAACGACACGGTAGCCACTTGAAAACACTAGTAGAGTGGAATCGTGAGTGCGAGGAGAGACTTGGATAGCGAAACGAGAGAGTTGTCTCTAGAGAGAACAAAAAATGATGAAAATGTGAAAAAACAACGGACAACCCAATTATTTGACCTGCTAGTCGGGTTTGGCAGGTTGATAAGTTTGATGCAGCGTTAGCGAAACATAAGAAAAATCCTAGTAAATTTAAAGTAGTTTAAGGTACATTGTAAATTGGCAACTACGCCAACGCAACTAAACTTGAAAATGAAGCTGCGAATTTGAAGCATATAGCATATAGTTTTATTTGAGGGTTGCTTGTGCAAGCTATAAATAACAGACATCAGTATTGTAATAAAAGATAACAAAGATGGACAAAATCGATGTAGTAAAGTGATAAAAACAATCAGCGTTGGCTTTGTATTTCTTTCATCAAATATCAGCTATCCTCAATTGAAACTATACTACTCAGTTTCTGAAAAGAATATGTATTCAATACCAAAAGTCCATTGAAAACAATGCGCCGAAGAAGAAAACTACTCCATCGTGTATGTTTCATACAACGACGATGATCATTGATTGAAACGACAACGTTTCTAAAATAAAAGCCGAGAAAACATCAGGGAATGACGTCATTGGTGTCTATTCACCAAGCAATATCACACAAAATTTTACTATAGTGACTCAAAAAACACGTTGGAAACAACTCCCCCACCAGTTTTCTCGGAAAGATAGAATTACAATCTAAGAAAAAATTTAAAGGCTTTTATACCACAAAGAGAACTAGAACGTGTCGAGCCTCCTAAAAAGATATCTCCCTGGACACACTTTCTAGTGATGTTAACGTGATGCGCCATATTTTATAGCGTGTTTGTGCGTTCCACGTGTACATTTTCCCCAAGGAAACGGACAATCTCTCCTACAATTTTCGGGGGAACGGAACGAGTAAAGTGGTTCTAAAATTTTTACTTGGAGTTTTTTGGGGTTTTTATTTTTCGCCGTGACTGGAAAATATCGTGATGAGCTTGTTTAGTGGGGATTGCACAGAGCTTGCTCCATGTTCAGTGCCTGTGCAGCAACTTGGGCAAATGGGAAATTATGGTGAGCAGCAGCACCATGGCACCACCTCGACCACAATTACGACGGGGACAGCTACAGCGACTACCACTTCCGCGTTGGTACATCCACCACAATCGAGAAAAAGCAGTACGGCAACGGCTATTGAAAATGCGGACGGAAGTGCGGAAGACGCGGGGAAAGATGGACAGAGACTGGAGACTGATGAAAAATCCAATAATGCTGCCAATGGCGGAGAGCATGATGGAGGAGAACAGAATATGGAGGGATGTGGAGGGGATGAGGAAGCAAGAGTTGCACCGGCACCTTCCAGTGTTACCAGGTAAGTAGTAGTCTTGTCTCGTGTGTTTAGTGTTTCATGCATCCAAAGTATTTTGATTTGATACATCAAGCGTTGAGCCAAAGTACATTACATTATGGTATTTTCAATTTTATATTGAAATTTTTCATCTCGGCACGTTTCCTAGGAAAGTAAACCAACCATAAGTCATTTTTGACTTATGTACTATTTGATTGCATACCAGCTATAAACTTGTTAAAGCCAAACTAGCTGGAACAAGTATTCCAACTGGTTGTACTAGTGGTTTACGTATGTTTTCACCTGATCTTTTGCAAACATGGTAAAAAAAACTTTCGTTTTTCAGCTTTTAGAGTTTCTCTCCAGTTTTTGCTTTCCGTTTTCTACTTTTCTCATCAAAATGATAAAACGTGGAACACGTTTTTTTTCTGGTAAAAGGGGAACGGTGGAAACCGAAGGAAGTTAGGTAGGCATACTAGGTTGAAAGCGCGTGTTTCTGTGCTGGTTTGTTTATTTGTGTGGGTTGTGCAGTAGAGCGGAAGATGCTGTGGAATAGTAATAATGACGGGGGCAATCTTTAATGAAAATGTTCGCAGAGGAAAAGAAATAGCAGAACTAAAAGTGCCAGCATTGGGGTCATTCATGAATAATGTTGGATTATCAAATGGAAGTAATTTCTGATGGCCTAAGTAATTTCAAGTAGATTATTTAATATGGAAATTACATAAATCTTGATTTGGTTAAAAACGATAAAAAAGCGAATTAGTACACTGGTTTGAAGCAACAAGCGCATCGAAATATTTTTGAATATATGATTATAACTGCTCTGCACTTGAGAATTTTCACTTGAGCGATAAAACTGAAAAGCAATGTTAGCATATTCTGGGGAAAGCTGGCCATCTTAGAATTTAAGAAAATTGTTAGATGCTAACCTTACTGCTTCAAATTGCAGCTAATTTCGTAAATTCTATTCAATTCACACATTCAATTCAATAAACTTGAGCACGCATCTTTGCGAACGCCACCCTTCAGTTCAGATGAAAACCTTCTGGAGGCTAATAAAAGCAGAGAACCAACTATTATTCAAACACAAATTTTTTATCATAATATTCACGCATCGAGTGATCACCTTAAAAGCTCTGTTTTCCCTATTTTCCTTCCCCTGTAAACTTTCTTCAAAGCAAACACAAAGTGAAAGCCAAAGAGAAATACAGAGAAAAAACCGAAATGAAAACAAGATTTTTCTTTCCATTGCAAAAAGTGGGCGTGAGTGTGCCTAAAAATTTCCATCTTTGCTAATATAACGAACACATACACATAACTGCTGACTACCTCTAATAAATGAAGAGAAAGCACGCACAACGTCGTCGCGACGAAACTAATGAAATAAAATGATAAAACGCCTGTCTACTTGCTTGCACACAAAATTCTAATAATTTCTAATGTTTGCATACGCGCGTTTAGATGCGATACTATCTCATTGCTTGCTTAAACATTATTGCTAAAGTTGTCATAAAGTAAATACGAGGCAAGTGGGCGCACATCTTTTGAAAAAAAAACTGTCTTTCGGTTGCCGTTATACTAGGCTGCTCGTGAAAATGAGCCTTAAATAATTACAAGGGCGTTTGCTGCCAATGCTACAAACAATTTTTTATTACAATCGTCTTCATCAAAAAAGGAATACCAGTCTCTTGACAGTTTCTGTCAGTTTGTTTCCCTTCTCGACTCGTTTATCTATCGTTAGTTTTTTGTTTGCTCATCATCCAGCAGTTCAAAGCAATAGTTTAGACAGACAGACAGCGAATCGTCAAAGTGAAGTAGAAGGGAGATTTTTTTCTTGCTGAAAGCGGAGAGTACATCAAACAAAAATTTATAATAGAAAATGTACGTTCCTCCAGCATTTAGGGTTTATGTTTCCTCTGCCATTTTTTACTATTTCAACAAATTGACAGTTCATTTTACTTTTTTATTAATGTTCTTCTTTCAGGGTATTTAAAAAATGTGCTTCCAACGGCAGCTTGGCGTTGTACGTTGGCACGCGCACGGTGACAATTGAAGGGGCCCATTTGGAACCTCTCAAAGGCATTATAGTGCTTGACAGAGAGTCTCTCCAGCAGACCGTGTCTGATAACTTTCGAATATGGGGCCAAATTACGCTTACCTTTCGGTACGGTCGTGAAGATGAGGAAGTACTTGGGCTTAGATTCTGCAATGAAGCCATTCTTGCCCTCAAACAACTCTGGCCTCCGTTGCCCAAGGAACCCGAGGATGAGGATGACGACGATGTATTAACACCACTTCAGGTAATGTTGTACTGTTGCCTGTATCTTTATCTATAGAAGCACAACAAATTACTGACATTTTAATTTTGATGCTAGTTTCCATCCATTTCCCTCTCACGCTCGACTCATGAGCTTGTTCATTAATTCCAACTTCCCTCTCATCATTTTCCCATTCACTTTGCAGTGGTCTCCTCATTTCCACTTCATGGAAATGTTAGCATCTACATCGCGCACATGAAAATTTCAATTTTTATCTAGTTGAGTTTTCCCACAGCTGCATATTTAGGTCAAAACTGAGATCCAATGATAAGGAAATCTTCAAGGGTATCTCCCCTTCCCCGAAAAAATACAATTTCCCGTCATTATAACTCAAGCTCTCGCAGCATAGCACCTTTTACTAGGCTGTGCTGTCAGTGGGTGAAATATATACGGTGTTCAAACATGCCTCTTAGATGCACCCTAATGAATAACTCGTTTGGTCTGGTTTTCGGCTTTCTTTCTCTCAAAACAGCAGTATTTCACCTTTGGGTCCAATTAAAATTTCATTATTATTATTCTCCTAATTCCGCAAGCAACCTTTCTGTAACCATCTACCCACCTATTTACTACTCGCCCCCATTCTTCTGCCATCTCTCTTGTATCTACTACCCTGGTTTCTATTTCCTACCTAGACACATTTGCAATTAAATTGCGGTTTTCCCTCTGTTTAGTTTCCTTTCTCCGAAAACTTTGGACTTTGTACATATTTTGGTAGCAAGGGTCATAATGAAATAAATAAATAAATAATAACAGCCAAGCAAAGTGCTGCGTTAAACAAAGTATCTGGTCCCACCAACGCAACTTTACCAAAAACTCTAAAGTTTTTTTTACCTCTCCCAGTGTGTTTTATGTTTTTTGCGCTGTAAACACACCCTTTTAACTCTTACTAACATATTATTTAGAGACTTACAAAACTTGTTGTAAATATATGCTTCCAACACTTTACTCTTACTCAGAAGCTTGATGATACCCAGCACAAGATTGAGTCAAGTGGAGTGGGAAAAACACTTGAAATGTAGTCGTGCTTCTTTCTCCATTACATTTTCTCTCCTCACCACCTCCACCTCCTCAGTGACGTTAATGACAGGTGGTGTGGCAAACAATTGACCACATATTTTAGGCCAGTTACCGGAAAATCTTGTCAAAATATTAGATCCGAATAATACCACATACTTACGAACCATTCATAAAATATTCACTATTTTCCTGTCCACCTGCCTTGAGTCCCATAGAATTTCAGCTTTATTTGTTATTAAGACTTTTCCCACAAATGGCATCGTTAAATCCAACAAAAGTAGAGGTTTGAAATTTTGCTTCTCTCTGAATATGATTGTTATTGACTTTTCTCTACCAAAATGGGGAATAAATGCACTCGGTTATTACATAGTCGGTTGCGTATTACCATTTTATCTCCAATTTTCATACGCTCACTCTCACTCGCTTGCTCACAAAATTGTCTTGATGGCAGAGTAAAGAGGATGAAGATGATCTTAGCAGCCGTCACGGATGGGATGATGATGACGACCAATGTCGAGGTACTCTAATACCGAATGAGTGGGTTGAGTGACTGCTACCAGACTATACTAGAAAGTGTAGCAGGTTTCGCCTCTGCTCGAGGATAAGGAAGTGAAGTGGCTCAGAAGATGAGTAGGTATGCTCTGGTTAAAAAGTACTCGTGATGCCTCTGTGCATTTTGGATTTTCCCTAGCATTATATAATACTTGTGAGGATATAATAGAAAAAGCCAATTTGATATTCATCCGTGGAGTACTCGAGCGTTTCTGTCTACCTGAAAAAACGCAATATGGAGAAAATATTTAGTGCCTTTTTTGCCCTTAGCAAAAACGGTACAAAGAGATGAATAAGAGTGGGATGAAAATTTCATAGAAATGCCGTGTACGCAGTGACAGTAAAAGTCCATGTTTTAAAGTAGGATTTCCTCAGTTCGAGGTAAACTTTAGAGTTTTAAAAGAATTGCATTACGTAATTGGGGGGAAAGGAAATTGCGTAAATGGACAATAATTCCAGCTCTAAAAACTGTAGCATGTGAAAATCCCAGAAACTTTTTAGATGCATGTTTGAGATTTGCAATGAGATTCGCATTGCTACTGCAATTTTTTTTGGGGAAACGTGAGAATATGAAAGGCAGCTTAGGAAACAGTATTTTCCTCCGCTAAAATGATCACTTGGGACTAATCCAATTACCCGGAATGAGCGACTTGAGGAGATTCTACTAGGAATAGAATAATAATAGTAGGTGGCAGATATTACCTCAACTTTGTCCATTTATTCCACGCAGCCTACCATCATTTCTGACATTATCCATACAGTGTGGTGATAATTTTCCCTATTCCTCAGTAGACATGGAGAAAGCGAGAGAAAATGGAGGGGTGATCTGCTTTCCATTTTCTAGGAAAGAAAAATCCTTTCCCACTGCGATGGTTGTGGTTGCTTTCTACTACACACACTCAGAATAGAGTGTACTTATATGTACCTTTTGCTTTTGTCAAGTCCCGGGCTTTCTTCGCGAGCATTAGTAGTACGACTATGGCCACATAATATTCATAATATGAGGTTTTTCTTAAGAGAGCACACAATGAGGGAGGCGGAATGTCATTCCATTATCTGCTCTGTGAAAAGAGGTTCAAACGGAGAGGTGGAATTATGACACAAAAAGACATTTTCAAAGGGAGAAAGGAAGCCAGACAGGTGGGCATACACTGGGAATGTCAGTCAACCTTCCAGAGAAAGTCAAAGAAAGGACACTTTTCTTTTATGAAATGGTAGAGTGGCTCTACTAAATAATTTATGGGATTACCCTAACTCTCATCATTTTTGATGACCCTTTGCATGCTGTGTGTGACGCCATAATAAAAGAAGGGTAAACTGTTTATGTTAGAATATTAACAATATTAGTAACATACCGAGAATTTGAAAGATTGCTTATACATCATACAAAGCACTGAAATGTATAGAGTAGTAATTTAAAAATTCGCACGATTGCTATGTTTGCAAGGTGGCTATCTTTCTTACGCAATAAGATACCATCTTAAGGTTTCATGTTGTATTCTAAGCCTCTTTTAAATGTTTGCTCAAACGTGTTAAATGTTTCTTTTCAGTGTACACTGTACACACTGCTCACAAATTCAAGAAACACGCAAAGCATGCACCCCGGGTTTGGTACTCCCACGTATACACCGTTTTGCACGCAAAACATGAAAGTTTTCAAAATTATTATATTTTGTATCTTTATTTTGTACATGTACAATCCCCGTGTATTTGAATGGTACAGCAACGAACTCCGCCACTTTATCGCTGTACATCTTGTCTTTTCTTTTCTGTGACAATATTTTTTATTTGAGTAAGATTCCCAGGGATTATAGTCATCATCCTTTTCTCGTTTTCTCTCATCTCGTCTCAAACGAGGAGGAAAAGGCTTAGGAGCAATAAAGCCCCGACCAACAGTAAAAAGAGAAAACTCTCACGCTTGTTTATGTCTTGTACACTGTCTTTCTTGTGGCATTGAACAAAGTTGGCAGATACGGAAAGTTTCAAAACCATACCTTATTGTTTAGAAGACATTATTATATTCAAAGCCATGATTCCGAGAGTTGTGTATATGGAGGAAAATGTCCAGATTTATTACTGTTGTGTGGCTACGAACTGTAGTACAACTAAGCTGTGCATGTATATATCTTTGAGCTTATTCTCATCAATGAATCATCATTACATCATATCATATTTTCTCGGAATTTTCCTTCATGTAGGTTTTCTCTACCAGGGTAACTGATGTTCAAGGTACTCTCAACATCTTCAAGAATGTGTCATGTTTTCTTGTTCGAGAGCTCAGAGAAGCTCGGTTCATGATCATCTGGAGAAAAATGAAAGGTATCGCGGGACAAAAATAGATGAAAAGTCTAACGATACGATGATGAGAAAAAATGATTTCACTTCTGCAATTGAGTCTGTCAAACAACTACTAAACTGCTTGTCGTCCGCTGAAGAACACCAGCTTAGTGGAAAATGATTCCGGGCAAAGATATTTCCAAAATTACTTTGAACTTATAAAACTTACTTTCATGACCAAACCCTATGACAGAATAGATGAAGATGAAGGGATCCAGTTAATTTATTTTGTTGAGATGTACAAGCTCATGTAATATTTTCCCCCGTTTTGTTGGATGATAAGGTATAAAAAATGAAACAACCTTGATTACTAGTCTGATCTTCGTTTTGAGATGAAATTAGATTTTTTGAAGAGGATGTTCAGCAAATGTATGCCTACATAGTTTTAGATTAGATTACCAGTTTCACATCAGTCTGCTTACACCTTACATGGTTATTTTGTGGAACGAGCTGTTTTTGAAGTGGTGTATGTTTCATCATCTCCCGTTGATATGGAATCTCACGCTGTGAGCTTGGGTAACAGAGCGTAAATCCAAAAAATCCAAAGCTTATGCTGCTGCTGCAGTGTCTTGTGTGCCATTATTTTCAGTATTTCGATATTACTACAGCAGCAGAAAAGATAAAATTTTTCGCAATAGACCTGCCGCTGGGTAAACAGAAGACCAGAAGAGTAAGAAGTTTTACTGGTCTTTTGCTTCTGCTTGGCTGGTTTGGTGTTTGTGTGTTTGGTCATCCTGTTCCAGATGCCTTGTCAAATACACGAAAAGAAGAGGCAAGTCCCAGTTAGCCGTCGTGTCACACGCACTCCTACCACTAAAATTGCATTCAAACAAGAAAACAACACACAAATAACCGGAAAGAAAGCCAGGGAAAGAGCGATGTGTGCCAGATAGTAATGTAGGATGTTGGGATGGAAAATGTTTTTGGACAACATTCTATGTGCCGGAATAAGAAAATCCCGGAAGTGGGACAAGTACATGTTTCCAGAGATATTTGAAACCTGGTCCTGTGGAGTAATACATAATTGAAATTGGAGAGTTTTTGCTGCTGTGGAGCTTCTTCTATAAATTTTAGATTAAAATTGAAAGTAAGATTTTAGGCAGGAGCGTGGATGTCCTAGATATTTGGCAATTGATTCACAGATGAAATCGAACAATGTTGCTTTGCAGTCAGTTAAAATCGTTAAAAATGGAGAAAAGGAATACGACATGCGAATATACGTAAATATTATACACTTCTCGCGTACAAAAGCAAGTGTAGAATAATGGGGAGTATATATAGGAAATGAAACTGGAGCTCCTTCAGAGGAGCACTTTTGAACATTCCTGCCTCCTTTTGTTTGTCTAGAGAGTTCTTCTCAAACTGGAGCTTGAGAGAGAAAGTTATAGGGAACAAATATCACATAACATTTTATACTTTAGAGATGTGCCTACAATTTAGCGGAAAATGCTTATTTATAAGCGCATATTACTTACTTCACATGTCACAGCCCAGTTTAATGCAAGTGCCACCACAAACATTGGAAGGAAGACCTATCAAGTGGGTGTAATAAAGTGAAAGCAAGAGAAAGCAAAGGGAAAATAGTAGGAAAGTATACACGTATTGTTGGTTTGTTGTCGGATTTTCATAGTTGACGGGACGTCTATGCAAAACAGGAGAAAGGATGAAGGCCTTGTGTTATAGCTAGGCACAAGAGTGGTCTGTCTTTGTTGAATTTCAAATTCAGATTCAGTGATACAAAATCCCGTACAGAAGAAATGCACACAATATGTATTTACCTATAAAAGTTTATATAAGATATATCCCCGCATGTACACTTGAAGCACTAGCTTAACAAATTCTATTGTGTCTAGTTGCGTAGTTGAATTTTTTCCGGGTGTTTACTTATTCTTCAGGCAAGCTAATATTTCAATGCTCTACGTTTTACCGAAAATTAGAATATTCCTATTGCTCTTCTCTGAATGAGAGAGTGCATGTACACTAGCTCTTTATTGTGCTGCTGCTGGTTTACACCTAGCTTCTTTAGTAGTTCATCAACAAAAGTAACAAGAGCAGAGATCAGCCGAGGGAATTTTTCCGAGAAAAAATACAAAAGCCAAAAATGCTTGTGTCCGGACTGGCTGGAATGTTTGCTAGAATTTTCCTTTTGAAAGGCAAATATAGTTCCATCTTCTCGTTTCTGGAGTAGTAGCAATGCATATTGTGCAACATTCATTTCCTTGGCAAATACTCACTCGAATGTATTTATATATATATATTTTAAGGTTCCATCTACATCTATTTTCATAACTGTAGTTTTGCCGTTCTTACTACAAAGCACAGGGAAATTTATACGGGTGTTTATGTCAGTCACAAGTATCCCAACTTGAAATAAGGTATTCAATATTATAGAACTTGTTCACACCAAATTGGTTTTATTGGACGAATCGAATTATGGCAAGTGCTCCGTACAAATTCCGTTTTTCGGTGAAGCTGCAATAGAACTCATAAAATTCAAATGTCACAAATTCCTAAACGTCCGTTTCTCGGAATCTGTTGTAAATTCTTATGTACACTTTCCGGGAATCAACAGTGTCTCAATGTAATTTTTACCAGGAAAGATTTCCCGTGCATGTCTTTACAAATCCTTTTCTGTTCCATATATTGACGTTTCCTCCATCCTTTTACTCCCCATTCATATATCTTCTTGCTACAACTCTGCTAGCTTTAATCTCACTTTTCCCCTAAGGAATATCACAATTTCCCTCCGTTTTCTTGTTCATCATCCTTTTACTTGTCCCAAATCAACACTGCTATTTTGTATAATCTTGCGCGACTGTACACTTTGCTCAAAGAAACTTGCACTTTTGCTTCTATTTCTCTTCTTCTCGTATGGACTTTCAGCTTCCTCTGGTCATATATATTTTCCACCCTGGTTCCCTTCATATATTTGCACACATTTAAATTATCTGTTTACTTATCTCCTGCCTAACTTTAACCTTCCTGCCATCCTTCCAAGTAATCACCATATTTTCCCGCGTGCATAATAAGTAGCAAAGGGATACAAAAACCTGGGTTTGTACTCCATTCCCGGATTAAATACTAAACAGCGTGTGTAGTAGTAGTGGTGATACAGATTACTTTGCAGATGAAACACGTCATCGTCATCCTTGTTTTTCTGCTACCCGCGCTGTATAAAAAGTAATAACCCAACTGTCTGGCTTTTCCGCTTGAGCCTCTCTAGTTTCTAGAAAACAATGAGAGAGCACACACGTGGAGGATATATGCTGGCATTCAAGATATTACATACATTTTTACATTTCCTTGAATTTTCTGCTTCTCTTAGCTTACTATTCATTTTTATTATGCGAGAAAATAAAAAAGGAATACAATTTTCACTTTCACTTCACTCGTTTAATATCTTGCACGTAGAGCATCACAGTTTTATATTATGCGTCTCTGGCTACAATAAAACAGGATTTCGTTCATACAATCCTTTTTTGCTTTGTGAAAAGGTATGCTCAGCAGGAGCAAACAAAAAAGGAAATAAGATATGCGGAGAAAAGAAACGAGGTGTTTGGAAACCCGTTTTTATGAATTCTGTAAATCCAGGATGTTCTGTGATATATATGGAGCATAAAAATCTGCACAAACCTTAGATCATCTTCAAGAAAAAAATGTTTAATGTACTACAAAATGTACATTTTATATAGTAGTATTATGACATACACAACTGCAACTGTGTTTAACATGTTATCGACCAATCCATGTTTTTCTTGTTAGAAACGAAAAATATAGCCAAAATTTTGACACCGTGTCATTGCAATGTGTGGGTAGGAAATTATTTGCACACTTTCTGTTTTTTATTTTGGCAAACAAGCTATCATTTTGTTTTTTGCGTGCAAAACACAGCTTAAAACATCCATATACCTTCATTCAAGGTTGTGTAGAAACAGAAAAGTTGTTTACATTCCAAGCTGAAAGTATTTGCATAGTAGGTATTTGCATATTATCCTTAATGCAAAAAATCTTAAAGATCCAGTTTTTCCTGTTACCTTTGACATTTTCCTAGAATAATTTTTATCCGTAGGATGTTCCCGTGGGCGGGAATCAAATATCACACCATATGCAGAACGCTGTAGTGACGTGCTCACTGCTAACTTTCAATGAAAATTTGTACCTTTCCAGGTTAACGGTTAACATAACCCTTTCATTCTTTCAAAGGACTAAATAATCCTAATTACATAATCCCATACTCAACTCAAATGAACTGCCAAGTACATACTATATAGTAGTGAGTAGTGAGTAGTGAATTTCAGGTTGGATATCTCTCTTGGGAGAATCTACCAAATTTTCTCCCCAAACAACAGCCCACTAATGATACTCTGATATTCCCCAATAACCACTAATAGTCCGCTTTCTTCTCGTTTTCCAGGGCGTTCTCTTGGACCGGGTTACCTCGTCCGCCAACTCTCCCTCAATATTCTCAGTACCGTTTACACTGTGCGCTGGTCCTGTGGGAATTGGCGCTTTCCCCCCACCACCCAGCGTGCTCCTGGCGCCCGCAAAACCCTACAAAGGATCTCCTATTGGAACACTATACGACTTACGAATCTACGCCTGTAAGCACAAATATTTTTCTTACTTTCTCTTGCAACTTTCATCAACAACAAGTTTCTTTGGAAGCATCCAAGCTCCATCATCATTATGATCCCGAGTGTCATAAAAAACCGTCCACAATATTATTACTTTTACGGCATCTCATAAAAAATATCTCTCCCATAACACACCTCGTAATGTGTATTGACTTTTTTTCTCACCATTACTACACAGTTCCCGTTCATGGAGGGATTATTACTCCATGTACTTCATCTACTACTCCATTTTTATTATTACGACACCATCAATACACGCCATAAAAAGCCGAAAATGATCATCTAGCAGATCATCAAGGAAAGTGCAGTGCACTTTTTGTTAGACAGTAGGGGTTGTTCACATAGTCGCTTGTTTGTAAGTCCACGTATCGCTAGAAATTATTCTCGGAATGATGTATTAAGGCACAAATTTCGCTTGAATGGCTCCATTTTTGCAAAAAAGCAATGTCAATTTATTTTCCGTTTCTGACAAGACAAAGAGGTCAGGTGAAAGGAGGAAGATGTTTTTGATAAAAATCCATTTTCCATCATTTTCTTCTCAGACTTCTGGTGACATTTGGCTTTTCTTTCAATTTTTGCTTCATGACTCTGTCTATATATCTGTTGTCATTACTTTCTCGGGGCTTTTTAGCGGAACGACCGGAAGAGCGACCTCCCCGTCGAAACACTATTCGGCTGGCTCTACGTGCCGTGCAGTTGCCACCCAAACATGTTTCTCTTGACCTGCAGGGATGGGTTGAGAGCCGGCCCACCATTCTGTCCCGAGGAAAAATTCGGTTACACTGTGAGCTAAACACTAATGCCGTCCGGTACGGGGAAGAGCTGCAAGTAAAATTGTCGGTGCAAAATAATAGCAGGAGCAGTATACGGCGCATTTTGGTAGTTACGTAAAAACTTTCTCCTGTCACAAAACTCACAAAATTTTTGTAGTATAAAAGTAGTTACTGGAGGTTGGACAGTCTCACGATACGTGTACCGTTTTAAGATTTCAGATATAATTATACCCTGCAGCCTACGATATACGTTTCAAGATTTTCCGTCCTCAAACATAGACTTTTGCACTTTAATCACAATTCATTTCCGGCTGAGCTCTCAAAAATTGTCTTTCCGTTTTTGTAGGTATCCTTAATTCAACAAGTGGACGTATGTATGTTTACCTCTGGCAAATTTAAAAATATTGTGGGTTATGCGGAAGACAATGTAAGAATTCTGATTCTGTTGACTTTGATTTTTTATTGTTTATGTAAGCAATGTTGGAATTGTTTCCTAAGCGACCCTTTCTGTATGCTTGTTTTGTACATATTTTCTCTAAAGATTTTTCTCGTCCCTGGAGCTTCATATCAAAAACAGTACAATCTTACCCCGCAACGCGGTCCTGCTCGACAATGGCTTGCTTTAGAAGAAGCCTTTGGTAGAGAGCCTGTTTTAGCTCCCTCAACAAACACGGACCACCTGGAACCTACCGCCGACTTGGGACCGCAAAAGGGCTCAAATAACCGAAGCAGAAATGTTTTTGCCATAATTGTCTCATATTACGTGAAGGTGAGTACAAAGCGCAAACTTGAGTTTCGTGTAAAATTACATTTGGTTTTGTGGTAAACGAAAATACATACCTACTCCAAAATTACGAGTACCTACTGCACATTGTTAGAGAACTAGTAAAAACTGGATTTTCATGTTTTTGATATGTCAAAGTACTCTATTATATTTTAGTTCTACATAGAGTCGTACATATTCATTTCGAATTATTACTTTCCTTTTAATCTATAAAAAACCCTAATATAAGCTAGTTTTGAAAAAAGCTCGCCACGTGTAATTCCCAGTTGTCCTTTTTTCATTATATTTCTTTAAATAACATGCCTGTATGAAAAAGTAACGATTTCCCTATTTCTATGGTGCTTTATTTTTTCTCCAGATAAAATTCAATTTTTCTCTCTCGCTTCCTCTCCAATTTTTTTTATCCCTTTTCCTTTCTGGGGATCAATAAACTTTAAGCTGTCCCAACATGTGGTCACATAGCCCCTGACTTTATGTTTTCCATTTTGACTCTCTAGTAATATCTCACTTTCTTCTTTCTCTAAAGGCCAAACTGATTCTAGGAGGCCTGTCACTTTGTCAAAGTCTCAAAGTGCCATTTGTCCTGCTGCCCCCACTCAACTCGGACGATCCCGACCCCTACCCCCACACTGGACTTTTACAAAGCGCCGGCAGTAATTGTAACCCTGACTCCAAAAGCCCCACACATCAACCGAGTGGTGACGTGAGTCACGATTTGGGAACAGATTCCCCCAGAAAAAGTCCTGTGAAAATTCACACTGGCAGCGCTGAAGGTGGTGCCTCCTCAAGTTTCGGTGATTGTGATAGTACTAATCCAACTAGTAATGCTCCCCAAAGAACAGTCCCCTCCAAAGGTCGCCTCCCATCCAGTTCTGGAGGGGGTGCTACCACCTCGTCCTCTTCACAAGGGGCCGCCACATTAAGTCATATACAGCCTCAAATTCATCACCATCACCTAGCAACCTCCCCAGCGACAACGCCAAGTCCCGTAAGAGTGCCAAGTGTGGAGCATTTATTTTAGGGGAAAGTGCAACTCGTTTGGAGTCATGGCCAATTAACTTTTAGCACGCAAATACGAATGCATAAACACAGTCATATACAGGGATAATACACATATCCACTAATGGACTGCTACTGTTTTTGCGTGGCGTGTGAGAACAAGTGAAAGGAAAATGAAGGTGACATTTGTCCTTTCAAAGAAAGGGGAAAGGATGGAAATAGTAGAGCCATCATCAGCAAAAGGATCAGCATCTCGGGGAAAGCAGAGGAAAAGTAGAAGAGAGAGATGTGATGTTTGACTGTTGTTGTTTTTCCTCGTGTAACGATTTTTATGCGAGGTAAATACGGGTGAAGATTAGTGAAGTGAGACAAGACTATGTGGCTATAGTGTACAAAGAAAATATCACGTTTTAATGTAGATATCGACCCAAAACGTGAAAACGTTTGTAGGGTTGGACGGGTTTAACGGAATTATACCGTTTCGAATTTTGTCTGTGATGCCTGGATCAAAAATAGATATTTTGATGCCGGAATATTCCAGCAGAATTTGGACATAAACTGGGAAAATCCCTGTTTTGCAAAAGCGTAATATAAATGCATACATGCGTGCGTATACATAAGTGTAAGAATATAAGTTTTTGTGACGCAAGTCTACATAATTACTGTTGATTACAAGGATTCACGTTGATTTCCAGACAACTTTTTCTTGTGATGCAGCCTGAGATAATGTAAATGGATTTAGACTCAGAACACAGCGTATAAACTGCCTCAGGAAAACTTCCTTCTATTTTGGCGAAAGTTAGGGTTAATCGGGGAAACACGAGATTCTGAACTTAAATGCGAAATACAATCCTGGATCTGAAAGAAACGCACTACAAATTTTTTGGAAAATATTGGCGAGTTTACTAGTCAGCGGGTGTTTGACAAGTGAAATGAGGTTAGAATCTGAAAAGTTTTGTTGGTGCACACATATTATTCGCAATTGTGAGCGACAAATAAAATATATGCTGGTGACACTTTTCAGTCCAGAGAGTTTTGCGTGTGTCCGCTCGGTTGTGTTTTGGCATGTTGAGTAAAATATGAGGATCAAGACATCCTGATTTTTGTTGCACTGTCAGTAAAAGCTCTTGTCTGGTTGAAGTGGGATTTTCCCGCAAACAATTTTATTTTTAGCAAGTTTTGCGCCTGTGGCTAGTTAGCAAACTTGGAGACTTTTTAGCTGAAAACGTTGGAATAAATTCCAGTTTGTCGTGGCAAGCAAATGCAGCTATATACTTTAACCATAAGCAGTCTAACCGCATTGTACACACGCAACTCTGAGGAAATCGAATTGGAAGTTGTTGGACGGGAAGTTGGCTGGGAAAAATTGAATTTGATCATAATGAATAGCCAGAGGAAAATGACTGCTAAAAATGAAGAGGAGTGAGGTGGGTGGTATATATTATACATCATACAATATTATTATACTTCATGGCGGCTCTACCAGCTACGAGATATTACTACCGAGTTTTTGGTTTGTGGTTTTGGCGTGATATTCTGCTGACGTGATGTAGTGCACATAGCATGAAAAATAGGCGCTGGAAACAAGAATGGGAAGTATTCTTCCTGGAACCGGTTTTCCGGAATGCTTTACTACAAAACATTTGCCAAACGCCATTCCGAGAAACGTTTTTGATGTTTTGAAGATTAGACATCTCCAGTACACACATATATGAACTGAAAAGGTGTTTGGAAAGGACAACCGGAATAATAATGTGAGATGATGATGAGTGAGCTGTAGTGGGTGACCAAAGTGAAAACGCGAGAAAAAAACTTTAGAGCAGACACACTAGAAAAGCAGTGAGGGAGGTAGAAAAGAGTAAGTTATTATGACAGGAAGAGGAAAATAATGGAGTAGTCCTGTCCTTGTCACCGCAGAACAGAATACGGTTGCTGTACAACTTGATCATTGTCACTGCTGTCATCAAATATTCAAAGGGAAAGAAGGAAAGGATGAGTGAAAGCAGAAACCAACTTCATACACATAAATGTATTGTGTGCATCCCCTTCATCTCGTGTTTTTTTGCTTGATGTGACGTTCTATCATGCTGATATTGGCATATCGGGTTTCACTCCAGTTTGGTCCCTGGGTTTTACGAAGGCTCAACATGTTTGACTGCTTTGCATTTTGACAAATTTGCATGCTGGGAAATGTATTTTTTATATATTTTCACTCGAGTGGATTTAAACGCATATCCCCCAGTCATTTACCATATTCGCGAGAATACTGACACGAATTTGACGTTTTTACCGTTTTTCAACGCTCCAAAATACCTTAAACAAAGGGAATACAGATGCGTGGATTCTGTAGTCGGCTGGAAATATCATGGTATACCTACCTACCTAAAACGTACAGTTCATATATTTCTAATTTAGGTATTCTCATTCCCCCTTATATCACTCACTAATTTCTAGCCAGGTTGTCTGGATAATTCAATTGAAACACGCACACTCGCTTTCACTCCGACATGTAGGGAGAACCTCATGACCAGGAAGAAGGTTTAGGAATTTTCTTACCGTTTTAACTAAGAAAGCACAAGACATACATGCCATATAACTGTCAACTCGAGACACAACTCAGGCTCACACGACGAGCAATGGGAAGAGGAAATCATTAAACTTAACGATAATCGTTAATCTTGATCCTTTATTGTTATAGTACTTCTTGATCTTGTTATAATTTCATTTTATAAAGTACACATATCGTAAACCTTGTTGTATGAAAACTGCTTTACAATACAGAAAGCAGTACAATATTATATTTATATAGAAAGGTATTCGTCGTACAAAGAAACTTAATTTCCAGCTCTAGCCAAAAATTACAGCTAGGCATGCGAAATTAAAATAAGCACAAAGGAAAGAAAGCCAGAAAGAACGTGGAGGGACGAGCCAAGAGCTCAACTTCTACGAAAAAATCCATGTTGTTTGTTTGGAGCTATTTCCTTGCCATGATGTCTAAGCCGTGCTTTTTGACGGTGAATGAAATGGAAGGAGAAAACTTGTAGCCGAATACTACAGCAGCCCTGTGTGTATTTTTCGGTCGATTACGTGTTTGCTTTCTTATGAAAGAATGTCTGGTTTTATAGATACTGCTCCTTTACTATACATTAGCTCATATTGTTTACTTTTTGTATAAGCTCGACATGTTATGATGATATAGATCACTGTTATTGTTATTGTAATGATCATATCTGAAAGAAAAAGATAAAATAATAGAGAAATGAAGGATAGCAAGGAACAAAGGGTGAATGAAAGCAAAGAAAAAGTGGACGGACATGGACAATAGAATCAACCAGGCTGAAAGGAAATATGAAGTGAATAAACTTGTAAGGTTTTTTGTGCTGGATTTTATTCTAGTGCTAATTCTTGTACACAGATTCACGAAAGAGAAAGCATAACGGAGAGCATATGAGAAACAAGTATGGTGGAGACTGGATTGGAACAGTTACTAAATATTCCATAAAAGCATATCCCAAATACTATTAATAAGATTTGCAAAATATATAGAAATATTCGCGGGGGCTCATGACTAAAATTGTTTCCGCAAACTCGAAAGTATGAAGGCAGTACCTCATATTTTCTACATTATAAAGTTGTAGATATTGAAAATGTAAAATTGTTGTAATAATTTTAGTAAACAGGGAGCCATGCTATTTCTCAGAAAGCTCTTGCTTTCGAGTGTCCATGTACAATGTGGCCATATCTGTTTATGAAGTTATCCATTTGAATTTGGCAGTTGTACAATATTTTTGGAAGCTTCTGGTAGTACCAAACTGGTACTGGTTGCAATTCTTTGTAAATATTCAAATCGATGAACTTCATAATTGTTGGTTCAAAAAATATATAAGGTATGTTTGTTTATAAGATACTGTATTCATCACAAGCAACGTCTGTGACAATTCCTGTACATATACATACTATGTAAAATTTGTTATTTGTTTGTAAATGAGTGTTTGCTGGAACATAGTTTGAAGAAAATGCCAAAGAACAAGACAAGCGAGTGTGTACCATAATTTTATGTCTTCTGCATTATGTATGCCATATTTAGTGCTAGGAAACAATCCACATTTAGGCAACTTTCTCGAAAAGAGCTTCCCTGTAAATTCGGCAACAAAGTTAGAAGATATATATACGAGTCTCTGAAAAATTAAACTGAAATTCTGTACTAAATCAAGTTTAGTAAAAATGTATACCTAGTAATGTACATCAGCCCGACCTGCAATCTCTTAAGAAAATATATCTAGTTTTATAGTTTTTGCCTAGGTATGTAAACAGAAAGACTTTATAAATGCACGGTTGTTCCAGAAATGCGCTGTGCGCTGGCAAACTCACATTTAACCCTGAACATGTACATACATGGTAAAATTTTATAATGAGCAAATATAACATTTTGCATATAATCTATATAAACCGATCAAAATATTTTGGTCGAGTTTATAGCGGCAGGGATAATGTACTCGTTTCCATTTTATGTCAATTGTCTAAAATATTCATAAATGTTAGATGTAAATGGTATTTATAAATTTAAGAGTCTTTTATACTGGAGAACACATTTTCCATGAAACAGAACAAAAGTCTCTTTTTACGCATTACTGTGTCAATTTAGCATTAGATCTAACTGAAATGAAAGTATATCAGCAAACCAGCTTGAAGTTCTGGGTATTTCTGAATTGTATATTGTGGTGACAGGCTTTAATTACAGGTAAAACACATAATTTCAATGTGACTACAATCAATCAACAATATGTACTTAAAACTGTGAATTTATTATTACAGCTAACTTTATGGAAAGCTAATTGTATTACGGTTATGAATTTTAATTGTACACTCTCTAATTGTCATTTGAACTATTATTCTCATTGTACATTCTTTTCAAGTAAAGGAGTTATGAATGAAGGTTTAATTATTGTTAATAATAAAGAGAAATATACAACGGTCTCCAAAGAGAACTACACAAATAACGTATGCAAATATTGACGATTCATTTATTTATAGATAGGTACTCTAGTTTCATTATGTCTTAATTCACCAACCAAACACTCGGCTAATGAACTTTCGCATTTTAGTGAAAAGACGCAGTTCTAAAACCTCAACTGACTCTTTTCTGAAAACATTACAAGAAGTTGTTTTAAAGTGTGTAGAGAAATGGAAATGTACTCAATTCAAACACATTACACAAGTCATTTAATGGACTTTGCACAAAGGTATAACTGCTATAAAATCACATATTTGCCCTAAATGCAGTAAAATTTGCCCCCTTCCATATGTTTCAAACATGACGCAGACGTTTGTGTGTACACTCTTTTTAACATGAACAGCATTTTTTATGAAAAATGATTGCGGCAACAAAAATATAAATCAGAGACGAAGTTTTCAGGGCATTGAAAACAACATGAGTTTTAGAGAGACTATGTCTTGTAGTATGGCACCATTTTATAGTGTTACATTGTCCATTTTTTCTAGCTTCGTGGTAAAGCAACCAAAATGGTGAGATGAGCAGAGACCGGACAACACAAGTTGAGTAAAATGTGAAAGAAAGCACAAGACTTGGACAGGCATAACATGCTTAGCACACAACCTAGTGTGTATCTGTGTATTTTTGTGCAAAAGGAAAGTTGAGCATAAATCATCATCATTGTCAGAAAAGCGTTGAGAAAACTTTCTGCGAACACGACGGCTTTACATGGAATAAATGTCAGATAGAAAAGTTTTCAAAAAAAACTTTTTCAGCTTTTACAAAAAATAAAGTATAATGAAAATAGATTTTCTTTCTTTTTTCCGGCTTTTCTTTTCTACTTGAAAAGATTTTCACACGCTTTTTGAGCGCTTGGATAAACTGATACCTGGAAACGTTCGCAAAATATTGCACCGTTTTTCCATACTCAAAATGGGGAGACCGATTAAAAATACGTATCAGGATTAAGTCCAGAATATGGTCGTGATGTTTTTGTATGGATAACCCAAGTTTATACTACCCTTCATACTCCTGAAATCTGAGAACAAACTTTGTCTTCCTACTCCAACAAAATAAATCTGAAGATCTGAAAGATATTACATTTGCATGTCTGAATATATGTAGAAGCACATTTAAACTTATATGATTTAGCTATTTTAACTCTCTAAAATGAGAACGTTATAAGGTTTTTAGGCAGCCATAGTCTTCAGACTGACTTCCTTCACAACTTGCAAACATATTTTTGCTAGAATCTGCGTCATTCATTTGTCTAATTAGCTTCTCCTATAAAGCACCAAACAGTCTTTGCTGTATGAACAGCCCCGTTGAAATTTACATAACGTTTTTCGAACCGCGTGTTGCCCACTACCATAACGAAAGTTTTCTTTTAATCATTCATTCTAATTTTCTGCTTCCATAAACTAAAATTATGCAAAAATGGCAAACAACCAAAAGTTTAAAATATTAATGGCAGATCGTGGGTACTTTGTAACTTCTAGAAAAAACTTCGGCATTTTCTATATAGCTTTCGATGTATATTAGTATCTCTTTGTGCTGCGTGCCTGTAAGATGACGATAATGAGTTATGATGACGGTGAAAAGTGCTGTGCTGCCTCTTTTATTTTATGTATCTGGCCTGATGACGATGTTGCTGATAACTTTAGTAAACATTGTTACCTGCTGCAAACGTTTTTAGCTTAACATTAGTTTAACATGAGCACTTTACTAAAACTCTCGCCTTTAGTTTTTATTGCCATCAAAAGCCAACCACGTTTAAATGAAAGCTTTGCGCAACACGAAATATTAATGGAGTATACTGCTCCTGGCAATAGCTTTCTATTACAATCCATGATGCTAGAAATGAAAACACATAGAGTTTCGGACATGAGATTTTTTCCAATTTCAATATATTAAAATTCAAATACGCTGTCTTTTCCAATCTTTCCATGGAAGACTGATTTGCATTGGCGATTTCCTGTCCCTGTGGTATAGGTATAATAATATCGTAATTGAAGTGCATACTGCTGCAATTCATATTTTTATGAATTGCCCTTAAAAATATGAAACCAATATCATTGAATTAAAATTAAATACTTCATTTCCTCGATTCCAATTTTATAAAAACTGTTGATTTGTCATGTTTATGAACTTTCATACCCATATTTTAAGGTTTTCAGACAGACGATAATGACAATTTGAGGTAATTAATGAGCATCAGCTCACCTCCCACACCTCCACACTTTCCAAGCTATCTCAAATGGCTTGCATTAAAATGATAAAAACCCTTAATATTCGTATAAAAACTTCTAACCTGTCGGTGGTATAACTAGTTTGTCCAAGCATCAAAAACAAAGAACCCCACTATCATGTAACCTTTTTAAATACTCCGCCCTTAAGCTAAAATCAAATACTCACCATAATTTATTTTGTAATTCCCGCCTCCATTTTAGTTTATACGGCCACCGCAATTATTATTATGCAGACTTCTTCGATCATTGCTACATAGGAATATTGGTAATATGGTAATATAGCATGTAAAGTTACGCTGATTTTTTTCATGAATGAAAATTCTGATGACCAACCATCAAGGCAGGCACCGTGGTGATACCAGCATCACACAAAAGGCATCTTATAAGCGAGCGAGGTCAACTTGAATAATTTTTTTCGTACGCGTTTTCCTCACCGTCGCAGAGTTTGCTGTTCTTACTCTCCTCTGATTGCTGCAGCATTAGAAAAATTATTCGTTAAAAGTGTGCTACGTCGCATGAATGCTAATCAAGTTTGATACGCTGGCGGTGTTGAAGCTGAGCATGATGACGATGATGATGAGTATGATTACGCGTACCACCATCGAGCAAAAAACGTAAATACCGTAAAACCTTGAATTATAACACCCACCAACATTTAGGCTGGAAAGTTTTAGTAGATTCAGAGCTCCTTAAAAGCTGCTCCTACAATTGCTCAAATTTACGCTGTTTTTTCTACTAAAAGGCTTCTCCGATAAAAGCATCTTCATCTCCTATCATCATCCTCATCATTCCCAGTCGTCTTATTCGATTTTCTTCATCATCATCTTCTAATGCTCTTTGAATCTCAAAACCCTGTAGTATTTATTCTCGCTCTCTGAAGACCCAACTTACTCTAGTCATCAATGAAAATTCCTTTCCGAGATGCTCTTTATGCCTATTCCATCCTTCGATCAAAAGCTCTATTTGAAAATTATCAAACCTGACGTTACATGTTTTTCCTTCTGCAGTGCTCTCACATCACACAACTCTCTCCGAAGACAGATGAGTTTTGTAATTTAAAGATGATGTCGACTTGCATATAGACTAAAGAAATAAATTTTGATGGTGGCAGTCAAACCAACATTACATTATTTGTGTCGTGCAGTCATTAGTGCGCGAGGCTATGCATTGTAATGGGCTGAAATATTGATACTATGCGCTGTTGAGTTGCAATGCCGCATCTTTTACCAACGTGATTTTTATAGATTGCTACTAAAACTATGCTTGCGCAACCTCTGAAAGTATGCCTTAAGTATTTGTTTTGTAGATATTGTGAATCCATTTTGCTTAACCGAAAAATCGGTTTTCATGTACATTGTTTAGTGCTGAAAATGATTTCCATTTTTTACTGCAAACTCTTTCTACAATGTGTGCTTTTTTCACTTTATTAAAATCATGACTGCATCAACTTATAATATCTAACATGACATGACTCTCATGACAACATGAATTTATCCTTGCATTTATCATATCATCAGTCAATTTTAATTTAAAGGGCAAATTTATAATTTTCCCCTCCATCGTCATCACTCTTCAATCCAGTTTCTTTTAACAGAAACCATCCATTTTCTTTCTGGCTCTACTTCAAAAAGCGAAAAAAGCAATTTGTAGATGACGCCATAGTAATAAAAATGGCACACGCAAAGGTATTACCGCGTTGATAACTTACTTTATTTGCCGCACATACAATCTACTTGCAATCAAATTTAAATTGCACTCATGACTCATGTATCATATTAGCAGGCCAGGCCACCAAGCTTGAAAGAAAATCATTTCTTAAAAAAAGTGTATTATAAAATTATTCAAAATATGTTGGATTTTTATCGCTTTGCCATTTAAACAAAATATTTTGCTACTGAGAGCGCGCGCGGCATTTTTACCTTTAATTTTAATGGCTTGCTTCTTACCTTTTGCCATAATTATACCGTTGATGTTTTCCGATGTATTCTCCACATATTTTGAATTAAAATTCAATTCATGCATAAACAGCAGTTTTTTTATTCAGGTGGCCAGCACAAAAATGAGTCATTCATGTAAATTGGATATTATTATTTCTAAGAGAAAAATGCACAAAAAGCAGTTGAGTGGATAGACAGACCTGCTACGTGTCTTATGGTACCTTTAACCATGAATGTTTAGGCACGAATTTAGTAAACATTTTTAAGCAAGAGGGAACCAGCAAAAAATATCAGGAGGATCATGATTGAATTAAGCAGGTGTGTAATTATAAATTCTTCCTGGTGGTGGCGATGATGATGTATGTACATGTGAGATGTTGGGACAACTCTCTGGCTGAGTTTCGAAGAAAATCCTGTGCAAGTAAACAAAAAACTTTGAATATTTGAGAAATTTTGAGTTTTAATGTTCATTTTTATGTATTACATCATTTTCTGTATAGTCAAGATAAAAAAACTCGGCACAGGTTAAATGAATAAATGTGAAAAAGTTTAAACTTTGACTTGTGAAGCAGTATAAAAAATAAGCAAAACATTCGGGGAAAACAAACACAAAGGCTTATAATACATTATCAAACCATAATAAAATGATGCAACTTTTACAGAAACATCTCACTTAAAGTTGAAAAATTCAACTATTTAGATTAAAGTGAGTTGGCTTAATATATTTCTGTACTTTCAGTTCGTTCTTTAATAGGGGTTTAGTTGCAATTACAATTGTTTAAAGGACACATTATTGCGGACTCTTCCTAAAACACTTTAGCGAATTCGTAAGTATTGAGGATTTTATTTACAATGAATATGTCTCATAATATTTCCAACGTGGAGTCCAACGGTTGAACTGACAGCTGAAACATGTACTATGTATTTATCGCCTGCTATCGCAAAAGAATAAGAATTGATGATCCGGAAAAAACCTAATGTAATGCTCGAGATAAGGGTACATAAACAAACATGTTGTAGCAAAAGTACCTATATATCGCACGTTACCTATAGTATGTTGAAATATCTTACTTTATAACAAACCAAGAAGGCTTTTATGGCGTTTATTACCAAACCATTTTTATTTTAACAATTTACTACATTTTTCAAGTGTCATCTAATTAAATTCCATTTTCCAGTATAAAAAAGCATTCCTAGAAGTGTCTGTGGATTTTAATCCAAAGCTTTCCCACGGGCACAATTTTTTTCGCGTTTAGGATTCCTCATAATATAATACTCTTTTCCAAATAAGGTGAAAATGAAAAAGGTGAAAGGAATGTTTGGCAAAGCAAATTTATGTATTCATACCTCAGCTTGTTTCCAATTTCAACCTTAAAATTTTATTAAAACCAGCGTTGAGCACTGAAATCGGAAAAGTCGACAGGAAAAGCTAGAGCGGTTTAGAAAAAAATCCATTTCCTTTTTCTGTTTTTCCACTTCTTTCAAAACATTTTTCTATTTCATCTTTCTCTCCATATGCTGGAAAATAAGTACAATGCTAAGCTTCTCTTTTCACAGAGACAGAAAATTCAGTAGGACTTTGTATTTTCCCCAGCTTTGGGAGACTTTATATCGAACACTGAAAGAAAAATAAAACGGAAGGAAAAAGCCAAAGGGAGCATTTTGGAAATGGAGCGATTCCAGGAAACAAGATGCCAGCATTCATGTTTTCTTGAGAATCAGGTCTTGCTTCAAACTCGTATTTCATACTCCGTTCAAGAATAGTATAATCGATATTTTTTCCAAGGAACACGTACAAATGTAGACTTGACGGTATTACTGCTCCTGTTTTTGACTTTCTGTCCATCAAACACACTTTTCCTTTGACCAAAGTGAAGCTGTATGACAGTCCATTTTCATGATGATGTCCAGTGTCCATCATCAAGGTTTATGATATCACTTCATCTTTCCAACAGAAATGAAATATTATCTGTGCCCTCTGGAAAAATAGATAGTGTACTGTATTGTATGCATGTTCTCTCTTCTGTTTAGTTTGACAAATGATTTATGTCACACATTTCCCCAAAGCCATGCTCAGAAGCCACACATTAATTCTATTCTTTTTTCATCTTTGTATCTTCATTTTGATCAGGAAAAATCTCATCTCGACCATAAATGGAAGTCCTCACGCGCAGGTAAAATCTGAGTCCTTTCCCACTTGAGTTTCTCTTGAGCACATAGAATCCCACAAACTTGTAGAGTCTCTGGGTCTACTCTGGCTCGTTTATGATCCTCATTATTATTATGGGTGTAGTCTCGATTTCGCTTTTGATGCTGCATACTTATCTCCGTGTCTGAGAGGAGTACACACGAGCTTTTCTGGGGTTTCCTGTGGCATGGCATTAGTGTTGCGCGTGTATTACGGTAGAAGCTTCTTCTTTTTAAGGGACACGGCGTTACTATGGCGGAGTAAGGGTGAATTGAATAGTCTATTTATCAGCTGTCACGTTGTTTGCCATTCAATCCAGAGAAAGGACCAGGAACCTAGCGAGCAACATCTGAGGTCCATAAATAGAGGGAAAAAGGAGATAAATAGATTATTTATGCATGCCTGCACATCACACAGGATGAGGACGACACGGGATAGCTAGAGGAGACATAGACAACAGAGCTATTTATTTGGCTGTCTGGTTTGCTTGTTGGATGCAAATTGAAGATATCGCTATGTGACAAGTATAGTATGTATCAACTTAATAAACATTTTTTGTTAAGGGGTTGTCCATATAATATTTACAGTAGACAAAGACTTTGCACTATTTGAGGAATTCCGCAAACACAAGAAATCAAAGCTGGAAATATGCGGATGTTTCCCCCTTTTCTAAAACCATTTTGTTGACTAAAAGTTTTATATATATACCACGAGGAAAGTTAGAATCGAAGCAAAATCCAAAATATACATTTTTGGAAGATTATCCGATTTATTGGTTTGCTAGTGGTGGTGGTGGGAGAATTACAGTTACGTGTTGAGAATAAACAGACAAACCAATTTAGTTTTTAGTATAAACCGGAATCACTGTGCCAAAAAAATCGGTCTGCTGTACATAACATTGCACAATCAATGGAGATTTTTTAGACAAAATATCAGTTGGGGTCGATAGCAAAAAGTATATAAGAATGAGAATGAAACTGAAACTTTCATTCGCCGTTTTTAGAAAAAATATAATAGGTAAGTTAAATAGAAATATTATACAAGTTTAAAATACTAGTTTAGATATTTTGTTAAAAATCATATCTTTAGAAGACCGCAAACAAATAAAATGGAAGGGTGTCATGTCATTCATTCAAAGAACTTTGTGGCTTTTTAGCTCTTTCTCCTTTTCTGCATAAAGTTTTTTTTTGCACACAAAGAAAGTTTAGAGGAAAAACTCATTAAAAACTTTTTACCCTTTTTCCTTTGTACTTTATTACGCAGGTAGAAACAGGAAGGTTCTGACTGACTGAAAGGAAAGATATACATACTACTTAAACTACTATGCATATTTTATAGAAATTTATACGCTCAGTTTTTATTTATTTTCACAAGCATGTTTTAACTCAACCAACTTTTTTTCAAAAGTTTCTTTCAAATTGACAATAGAGATTACTTTCTTCTAAAGTGACATGCCAATGCAGAAAAATTCTAAAGAAACTGATATAGTTTCTGTTGTCACTGTTGGATTAGCTGACATTTAAGTTTCCGCCATAGCTTCATTCAACAAGCAGTTCCTTCATTTTGATTTTATGTGTGCATTTACGCGACCGTGAAAAATCTTAGCTTTACCAACAAAGTATTTCCATTAATTCTTTTTTAAAACATGTTTTACCAACAGATAAGTTTCGTCTCCGCAAAAACATCAAACTATCGTCTTTTAAAGTAATAAATATTTTTACGTGTTGCCATTACGAATTTCCTTTAAATGAATCAAAATATAATTGGACTCGTGTGTTTGCCTGAAAGCCTGTATTACTTCGAATATTTATTACTAAAGTAATAATTGCAATTTAGTTGTAAGCTTATTATATCTGCACGCATTGTCCAATTCAATAACGCTTTAAACAGTTAATGATTTTATTATACAACTGATCATGTATTATTACTTCAAGAAAGCTAGGAATTATGAATCATTATTAATGTGTGCATAACAATAGCTTACAGGAATTGAATCTAGCCGCAAAAAGTTGAATTATGTATCAATTTATTTCCTATCAGAAAAAGTTTCTGAACTTTTATATTCCATCAATTGGCTAAACTTTCTGCTCAGGTTTTGAAACTTCGTTTAAAGGCTTTCTGAACTTTTATCGTTATCAGCGCTATATCATCCCCTTATCCATTTATGAATCTTAATATCAATACATTCTTATATGTAAACAATACGTTATGCGATGCACGTACACAAAAAATATTCTCCACTCTCGGTTCTCAACTTTGCCATAATACATATTAGCTTGAAATCCAAACTTCCAACTAGCTCAAATGCTAGCACGACACTTCAGAAGATTTTAATACACACATGTAATATTTATCTATTTTAGCTTTAGCTAGCAAGTAAAAATGATTTATGGTGAAATCTATACACAGTCGCTGTGTATATGAATATTGCACTTTGCAGCAATAATTCATATTTCAAGTTTTTTCTTCCGTCGAGGGATATAAATTTTACTTTTGATTGCCTCCCTCTCTCAGCAACTGCAATAGTACTACCATGCCATCATCACTATCCTGTTGATTTCTCAGAGAGTTTGATATTTTTGCCTAATCGAATCTGAAATACCCGATCCAGTATCTTGGCAAATATCTACGCTTTCTGCTAGACAGACTTTTAGCTTCCTCTTGTCAATGCACAAGTCTGCACAAGCATGTTAAAACTCGTGAAAAAAAATCATAGAGGTACATTTTGCACAACATAAAAATTACAAAGTTAGTTCTAACTAGACGTTGCAAGAGAATATTGTAAAATATTCAGTGTGTTGGTACCTTGCAAGTTACCCATTTGCAATTTATGAGTTATATAATATCTGCTACTCAGTATTATTACACTTGCATACAAAATTGCGTAAAACCAGTCCATAATCCAGTTGGTATCATTAATCACGATTTGAAATTAATTTATTGATATCTTCTATCCTTAAATATACACTGTTGTTGTCAACTGTTTTTGAAAAATTAAGTACCTACATGAATTTAATTTATAAAGTTTCGTTTGATTAGCAGCTCCAATGTCTAATGTTTTGAGAACCGAATTTATTTAGGGAAAATACAAAATTCTCCAAAATCCATATATTGTTGGTGTTTTAGTACATGTCATGCAATCTCAGATCTATTACTTAATGTACATTACATCATCTGTACAAACTTTCATACAGCTCGTACTGGGTTACATTGCTAAATATTACTCAGCTTATCACCACATCAATTTTAAATTTGTATTTTGACAAGTATAATCGCATTCTTTTCTTCTCCAATTATATAAAACAGTTTCATAATAAAAATTTCGTTAAAATTTATGACATCACGTATAATCTACTAGCCAGCTTTTCATATTATTAACTTTTCTTACAAACTTCTATTGACTTATTGACATTTCTCACTCTCTGTTTTCATTTCCTAGTCAACATTGCAAATTGGCAGAGATTCTCTCTGGGTTTTCATTTGCTACTCTATACCAACATCGGATCGATTTCTACCAACGGGAACAAAATAAATCTCCATGCTTCCCATTTTCAGCTCAATTTACCAATTTACTTCAAGTCTCTTCTCATGTTGACTTGACGATGATGAGACAACAACAAAAAGAGAGAGGGCTTTTGGAGACTATGCGCTTTAATCAACATCGTGTTTCCATTTAGTCCGGCTCCCGCTGATTAACTTACAGCAACAAGCAACATTATTATATATTTTTGCCCTGCTTATTTTTTCCTGCTTCTTGACAGATTACAGAAACTATTAGACCAACAAGCAAGAGCACTCTCATAAATAAATAAACAAACAGCCTGATTATTAGCCAAAAGAAAACTGAAAGAGTTACGATGTTGTACCCCAAGAAAACTGCCACATTGTTTTTTCATCTTCTTGTCGACATAAACTGCAACTGGTCAGCTAAAGTCAATAAAACTTCACGAAGATTCTGACTGCTCATAATATACCCTACTCAATCATTATATATTTGACCACTTGACCAGCAGCAGCAGCAACAAAAACTTTTCATTGTTATTTTCTTCCACTTTCGGCCTAACAAATTACTACTCTGCTGGTGATATAAGTGTAGCAATGGTTACTGAATTTACCTGTCAGTCTGAACATAATAAGGCAAAGAAAATGCGCAATGACCAGCTAGCTTGCTTATCTGACTGACCACTCACATTATGATTGGAAGGAAGAACAAATCAATGAAAGAAGATTGCATGTTTTCCTTTGTGCTTTTTCATCAAGCAAATAAAATATAATCAATTCTTCATCATTCTCGTATTACTGTTTGATGTCTCTTGCTGTGCGCTTCCTATTGCGTTCCAAGAAATATTATTAATAATTATTGGACAGAAAAGGAAAATTATATAGCGTTGATACAAGCACTAGTACTTGCACTACTTGTGCCTATATATAATATATGTAGATACATGATAGATGTAATGCTGCATAATATTCCGCAATTTGTCTTTGTAATGTGTGTTTCCAGCGTATTTGGGAGATTATAATTCTGCACATGGTAAAAGTGCAAATATCGATTACAATAGCACATTATGTAGTTTACTAGATTTCTTTGTTTTTTAGAAAAATAAAATAGCATTATATTTAAACGCATAGATCCAATCCCTTGATTTTCAAATACTAAAACTGGAATTTACTGCAAATTCGATTTTACAGTATAATATGTTTTTGACTACACTATAAGCTATATCTGATGCACTTATGTAGTGTAATAAAATTAAAAGTAAGTAAATATAACACAAGATCAATATACCATTATATTATTTCTCAAACAAATTTTCCTGATGATTCCATTGTGATTAAAGGTTACAAAGTTGCAACTGAATAAAGTAGAAAACTAATTGAAAATCCTTTAGCTGTCAGCTTATAAAATAAAGATGTGTATTTATCCCTCTGATCAAAACATTTTCCAAGCTCTACTTACGCAACAAATCATCAACATTCATCTTTCTTAATCCCTTTACGTTGCTTTAACAATGGCTTCTGTTTCTGAAGACACGAATTTAATGAATTTTTCAGATCTGTTTACTTTGTGTTGCAAAATAGATATATGTACATCCAAATCTAAGATTTATGCGTCTAAAAATTCCATTTCTATTTTATAATCAACTTGATGTATCTATATATCTCTTTTGTTCTATTTTCCAAAAATCTAGCTACTGTTTACCTGCTGTTCCGAAAGAACACTCACATTCCAGCACAAATCATTCGTTCATTAGCAACTTAATGTTATTTTCTTTTATTATACAACCTTTTCTGCTTTTATCCAATCAGTTTTGACGCAATTAATTATATCAAATCACTCTAGCTTTCCTTTGGATGATGTAAACTTGATACATTACGCAAGATAAGTACTCATAGCACAAAAATACACAACCGCCTCATTACACAACTTTTATAGCTATTCAAAAAACTCTGTATTTTCCTAACTATTCTTCCAAACAAAGTTGAGCAAACAAACAGCAAAAATGTCAAATGTTTTCCTTTTTTCCTCTCATTAGTCATTCAAACGTCTAGCCTAAAAGAAGGGGTATTTTGCCTCATTTACATTCTCTAAATCAAATAATTAATGTCTGCTTTTATACTTCAAAATTGACTACATTACCACCTGGCCTGAAATTTTCATTCATGAAAAATAACTCTTTCTCCTCCTCCATCTCCTCCTCCACATCACAATCACATCTGCATCTCTAATGGCAGTAAAAAATGCGTCTCCTGCAAAATCTCATGAGCTAACAAGCTATCTATACTCACTAAACGATTTAAATCCATTATCAAGATTTTTTTATGAATGAATGAACGCAAGGAACATCGTACCAGCAGCCACATAATATTTAGATTTTGGAACAAGTGGACAGCAGGGACAATTTATCACATCAACTATTCTTCTTCTTCAAAAGAGACGCTTTTTTCTTTCGAAAGAGCAACAACAGGTGTTTGGTCAAGCCAAAAGCAGCTACAGAGAAAAATTACTCGCATCATTTCTGCAGATGGTTCAATCTAACAAAATGATATAATTTTATTTCCCTTTAACCACTGTATATATTCAACTGTAGAGCTTCTGCTTGGGGATCCATGCTGAAATGAAAAAAAAAACTTGTGAATGAATTCCGCATACTACAATACGACGACGACGACCAGTGGTCAAGATTTTTGAGATAGATGGACAAGAGATGCTTCTGCTAGTGATAATGGCTAAAGATGATTGTGCTCTGGGCTATATTTTCTGTTGATTCAACATCACACATCAACTCGGCTTTTTTCTGGGATTGGCCATCATGATGATGAGCCCCTGTATAAAATT
Source organism: Entomobrya proxima (assembly GCA_029691765.1). Lineage (NCBI taxonomy): Eukaryota > Metazoa > Arthropoda > Collembola > Entomobryomorpha > Entomobryidae > Entomobrya > Entomobrya proxima. Next base: position 38,400,098 of record CM056168.1, read on the forward strand.
TTATATAAAGTCCAGCATTAAGTTTTATAGTTTATATGGTTCCATCACAAGACAGGATAAAGTACCTAACAGATTATATATTACTTATAGCACTGCTACGTGTGTATTATTTTATTAGTTTAGTGCACTTTACCAGAAGAAAAAATACTACGACGAGTTTTTAAAGCTTTTTAATAAAAAAATAAGTTGCTCCTGGCTGATGCTGGGGCCACAAAGAATGACGATGAGGTGTGGGGTGGTTTTCTGCTGGGGGTTTGTAAGTTGGTTCATTCATGAAAATAAAAAGGGAGAAACATTACTTTTTAAGAATGAACGTAAAAATGCATAAAAAGTGGAAAGAAGTAGTCAGGGGATTTTGCTGACGTGCTTGTTATATTTTGAAGTGAGAAAAACATGATGGCTGAGAAAAGAATTTCATTGAGGAAAATCTTTCCCAGAGACTGGGAAGCATTTTAGTAAGTTGAATTGTAGCACGTTGCCCCCAACACCAGGCGAAGAGACAGTAGACAGACACACAGTTAGGCAGAAAGTGAATCTATTAAATTATTATTCTGAATGGATTTGAATGAATGTATGAATAACAATATTTTTATGACGTGAGGTGGCACAAAATACTTTTGTGAGTAAGATGGCTTACAAAGTGGGTAATTTTATGGTGGATTCAACAACAGTAGCTGGCTTACAACAGTATAGTTTATGATAACAGGCAAGTATTTTAGAAGAAAGGATTTTAAAGTGCATATAATATTCTGGAACGCTTTGTAAAGGGACATTTTAAATGCAAGTTGGAAAGACAGTTCAGTAGCTCGGCTGACTACGTAACAAAGTGTAGGCTGTAAACCTTTTGTCATTTAAAAATGGTCACAGGTGTCATGTACGCAAAGACCGTATGATGCTACACGGACTGTCACATTTTTATTAGACAAATAAAATGACAAGGACAATGCTCTGGAAAGCAGGGGTAACAGAATTTAGAAAACAAAGTGCCTTGAAACTGTGAAATAATGAAATACTCAAAATTTTACTACTTATACAGATGCGACTATTTTTGGGAAAATTAGTAAAAAGACAACTAATAAACTTATCAAAACATCACAAAAAAAGTTTTAAGATATGGTTGTTGCCAAGATTACGCTGCGCAGACGATACCATTCCTTGATCAAAAATCGACAAAAATAGTAATTTATACAGAAGAAAGGGTTAAATCTCCTTACGACTGCATATGACAGAGCACAAGTTTAATTTAAAGGTAATTCATTTTTATTTGGCCGGTTGCTTCGACTCCATATTTCATGTACTCAACGGCGTACGTACGTAGACCACGACGTAGCAATCAGGAATTGCGTTTTTAATGTGAAAAGACACGCAAACATTTTGCCACGTTGCCATTTATTATATTATTTCCCTCGCAGCGGAATAAGGACACCTGTCTCGTTCACAAACAAGTGGGCTCTCTGCAAAAACACACAATATGGTGTTGTCCTACTATATAATGTATTATAACAAATAGTAACCAAATATCTAATTAATTTTATCCTCTAGTTGGTTAACAATAAAAAGGAAAATGCATTTTCGTTCGTATTTGCATTCAAATTTACATAATGACAGATGTAACCAGCAAGCTGCACAGCTCATGATTTAAGGACACATTTTTTGCCGAATATGAACTCAGCACTCGGCCTATTCGGGACAATGCAAAGAGCAATGTAAGTCAAAATCAAGCCTCACACTCGGTTTAATTCTCGGATGATCTCACCAGGGAGCCGCTATTTCATTTCCAATTGCGAAACTCGCACATGTTGCAACTTGTAACAGAATATTTTCTGTGTAGCTGAATTTCTCGCCATGGTTGTAGTCTCTGCAAGCTTTCCAATGGTCATGAAAGCAGAGTGTACTTGTAATACTTGCAGAATAGGAGAAAATTGAACCTGAAAAATGATTCATGGGACTACTTTTCACAACATGCAATCTCGGAATATCTACTCACAGTGCGGTAATATAATCCAAGAAAAAATACGTAAGTTAAGGGCTAGATGAATCAAAGAGAGATATATTCTATTATTGTAAGGTAAATTCGCAAAATCTGAAAATCGAATCAGGGCAATAAATGCTGCATTTAAAATGCAAATTAAACTAAAAGCTGCAAAAATATAAATAAGTATAATGTAGATTTGTTGTTTTTTGTTCGTTTCGGTTGATAAAAATAAAAATAACTAAACATTCAAAGTTAATTTTATATCCATTCAAACTACCTTAAGCTATAGCGCAATGTAGGCATAGTAACTTTAAATACATTTATCCTGGCATTTGTATAGCTATTCCTTTGCCTTGGTCTTACCACCAACCTTAAGACAACAAGTTGTTCCTGGAATGTAAGATTTAATTTTGATTTACTTGCCGTGGCACGGACAAAAGCCGTGCTCTTGTGGTGCTCGCAGGCAAAAGTGCACTATGCCATTGTCAGAGTCAGGATAATCCTATGCAGGAAACCTTTTTTCGACTGAAGTTCACAGCACGCACGCAACACCAACTGAAAAGCAGCAGAAAAAGTTTTTTAAGAAGAAAAAGCAGCAGCCGTCCAGATCGTGTCAGAAGAAATAAAAAAGCATAAATCTGAACTAAAGCACACGGAAAAGCATGTGCCTAAGCAATCCATTCAAGAAAATCCACAGACAACTTTTCCTCTCGGGCTGTTATTTTTTCGTTGCTTGTCTACACACTTTTTTTAGTTTTGCAGTGTCCGTTTTCAGTGGTGGCGAATTCGTAAAGTTTGGAAGAAACACTACATGCAACAAAATCTACGCAGTGCAATGCGCTTCAAGAAATTATATTATAAACATCATGAGTTCAGTGCGGTTACCAGGCAAACTATTGATAAAATATTACACATTCTAAAAAAGCGTAATACGTGCTGGTAAAATTGATAGTTGTTGCGGCAAATATATTTATGCCAACCCTAATTCCTAAGCTTGGACTATCATGATGTTTTGCTGTTTTTAGTTTTTTTTCTACCCCAAGGGCTCTCCCAGTCCTCTTTCTAAAGCTTGTTTGATGAACCCGCGCGTTGTTTAAACATGCAAACATACACAATGCCCAACTTACTCTTGCCAAACATGTCTAGCTGCTTTCCCCTGACACCTTTTGCATAATACACCCGAGTTACATTATTTCCGTGCTATATTGCTCACATGCATATCCAATGCTTTCATAATAAATTTAAAGCGCTGTGTTTGTATACAAAACATTCGTGGTATATTGTATACACACTCGTACATGTAGATTACGAATACAATATATTCCTTTCAATCAAAATTTTGCTGGCTTTGTAAACAATTACACTATCAACTATAAGCCTATAAAGCTTTCCTACTAAATGCATTTCTTCACACATGGAGCAAAATCATTTCTTTCAGCCATATACCACATCACCTTTATTTCTGTAGGACTTGATTATGCTAACAACATTATTATTATTATGTTGATTAGTTTTTTTCTCTTTTTGCATAAAATATATTTACCTTGACTTTGCGTTTTTCTTTAGCACAAAATAAACGATAACTAAGCATTATAAAAGACGTTCCGCTTCACCAGTGAGACCTTTTTGGCTTTTTTGTGGAACATCAACATTGAAAAAATAACAACCTGTTTCAATTTATATGCTAAAACAACCAAAATAAACGACCAAGAGCAACAAACAAAAGTGCAGAGTGATGGCAGCATAAGATGAGATCATCATCATCCAAGAAAAAAGATTTGAACATGGTATGGGCATTAAGCACACCATCGTCATCGTCATCAACGCCGTGGTCATCTTCTTGGTCAAAAAGGCTCATTAAATAACTCGAGGCAATTTTTTTCCTCGCTGTGTACCTGACTTTCTGAACGAAGACATGTGCGATCTGACTGAACAAGTGAATGAATCTTTTTGAAGTGAAGACGACGACGTCAAGTTGGACTTGCGAAGATTTAGGAAGATGTGTCTTGAAAATGATGCTCATGAATGAAAGGGTAATAATGATAAAATAAGAAAGCAAAATACAATGGAAAAGGTAACGTGAGCTGTTAGAGAAGTCATTATCTGCAGCGCTAACACTGATGGAGCGGCGTGCTGACAGCGACTGCTTGGCTAATTTCTTTTGTGTCAAGACTACAAGCTTTGAGTGGTGGAGTTAGTAGTTTAGGATTTTAGCATAGATTTCCTGGAGAAATGTTAAAAGCTTATGTCGCGAGGCGCATGATGCCATTTGCGTTTATCAGAAAACTGATATATGATCAATAGATTTCATTTTTAGCAAATAGTTCACTATTTCCACAACTTTTATAATTTCCCATGACAATTTGAAACATTTTCTCATAACTGTATTCTGAATGCGTCTACTTAGTAATTACTTTTGCGTCAAGGTGCAGTTTATTTATAGTATTTGCTTTCATTAATAAGTATTTTTATTTGTAAGCAAGTAGGTAAAGCTTCATAATTATAAGATAAGGATAAAAATGAAAGCATCAAAGCATAATTATATTTATAGTTAACTTGGGCTTAAATTCACTTGCAAGCTTAATAAATTTTCCACGTCGGGTCAGCCAAACTAGAAATAGAAAACCAAGGCTACCTATCATGTTGAATAGTAAACTTGTGTCTTTAAACATCAGTACGAAAAGATAATTAAGAGTAAGCATAGGTAAACTTGATATATTAGAGCAGACGCAACATTTCGCCTTTACTTTTAATGATAATGGTTTCCTAGGAAACTTGATCTTGCTACGTACGCTCTCGCGTTACCCCAGCATATGTTTCTAATGAAGTCTTCTGTAAAAACAGTAAGAAAAGTTTTTTTAACAAATAGTTTTTTTTATTTGATATGTTCATCATTTGGTAAGATATTTATAAATATTTACTGCATTTAATATATCTATGGCACGGTACACGGCACATTAGTGTTTAATTTGGTACTACCTAAAAACTAATAGCATCTCTGTTCCTTACCAGTAATTCACAAGGAAGTTAAATACAATAATTCTTATATTAAAATAAATTTCAATTTCTTTAGCAAAGTCACACCTCAATATATTATAGCAAATTACTAGAAAATACGAAGCACAAATTCACAAAAACTTTAAGCCAACAAATTTGTGATAAATACTTAAACATAAGTTATGCGTGATTGCATTTTTGCACAAATTTACCTTAAATTGTAGCACATGAATGGTATTCGAATTATTCTATTGAATTGGTAAGGTTAACGGTTAAAAGGCAAAAATGTGCTGAACCTCTGCATTCTTGTCGTGTAATTAATTATATATGGCATTTAGCATTGCAAAACAAAACATTATACTTTCAACAGAAAAATCTTGCACAACTTTCTTTCTTTAAACATGTATAACTTCCTTTTGCTTTCTCAGGTAACATAACAAAAATATATATAATATACTACAAAACAGTAAACATAATTATTTTCATCTTAGTAACAACAACATTCATTACGATTGTCATTTTATTCTCTACTCATTGTCATTATAATTAATTATTTTCTATTGCATTTACTTGTAAAGCTCATATTACACAAAAATTATTTTCAGTGTATTTCTTCTGTTTCACAAACCACGTTTAGAATGATAAAGCTCTTCAAAATCTTTTTTTCTTTTTTAAAAATGCCCTTCCAAAGCTCGCGGGTATTCTGTATAGCTCATAATATTTATACGTATGTATATTTTTTCCTTACCTGATTATCATTTTGGTCATGTGTGTCTCGTTGGTTGTCATGTCGTCGTCATATTCATGTCGCTTCATTACCCTAACAAGAAGACAAGACAAGCATCAACTCTGCCTTGTCCCGTAGATCATCATCATAACAATATGGCAATAACAATAACTATAATCATCATCATCAAATATTTTTTGTCTCCGTGTATTCTCTTCTCTTTGGCTCCCTAATAAGCAAACAAAACAAACAGTAAAACTGTACGTGCATTTGTTCAGTAGCTACTGTCATGTAAAATGGTAGGGTTGAGACACTACACTCCTTACTTTTTACGCTTTATTTATTTTCACTTGTAACTACTACTGTTCCTGCAGTGAATATTGAATAATTTTACTAAAACTTAAACATATTTTGCGTGTGGTAAAAGCAGAGTATGTGTAATATAATGTGTGTGGTATACGAGAAATTTATTTACAAAATAATATTTATAGTAACTTTAGACAACAAAAACAAAAAGTATACTGAAAACAATAAAATGATATGATTTAAACGGATATAATTATATATAAACCATTGCAACAAGTAGAAAAGTGTAAAAAAATCTGAGTAAAAAGTTGACAAGTTGAGAAAATGGGATTGCAATTTTTGTACAAAATATTTGATATGTAAATAATATGATTTGTATATACTTAACTAAATCCCTATTTAGTAAAATATTTGGTAACAAATATAAAACCCAACATATATAACTGGATATTTGCTTTAAAAATACCTCTGGTTGTACAGGAAGTTCTATTTTTTGATGAATGGGGAAACTAGTAAAACTCAACATTCAGAAGTTGTCATGTTTTTTACATACCTTTTTGCTGAGTTTCCGTGTGCCCCATTTTTGTAACTTCGACAATTTGATCTGTTTGACTGGTTTTTAATGTTTAAATTTCTGTTAGTTTTTGGTGTCATCTGTCAACCATTGATTATGATTTATTGTCCGCGTCTAACAGCGCAAACATTTTGTCATATTTAACAATACTCATCATCGTCCCATCACATCATTATGGTCCTTTCTCCATCCCCATTTCTTGCATTTCTCCCAGTGACTACAAATCTAAATTTGATTTTTGATAGCCAAACCATATACAGTGCCCAATCATCAGCATCACCATCAATTTAGCATTTTTCTTGAATGCGAAAACCTCTTTCTTTTCAAGCAGCAGACATTTTTGCGCCAACAAAAAGTTAAACTGTTTGGTCAAGCATGACCATAATCTTACGATAACTAACATGCTCATTAGCAAAAACCGTTCTCCAATCTTTATCTGCACTCCGTAACCTTTTCCCAAGACGTACAAATTCTTTAATCTTTTAGCTGGCTTTTGCATAATGCGCTTCATTTAATATTTGCATTTTATGATGCATACCAACATCAAACTAATACCAACTATAACTAAGCCGTACTGATTTTTTGAAGATGAGCAAACCCTGAAGCATATAAGCGAAGATAAGTTAGAAGTTGTAATAGTATTGTGCAAAAGCTAGGTATTGTAGGTATGTATTTTTCTCGGAAGCCTTTATTATACCTTTTCTGTGCGTAAGAACACCATATCATCACGATAATAATAATTACAGTCATATCATCATCTCCATCATAACGTAATACTACGTGCATAAATTTTGCTTGCCCACGCAAACGATTCCTAAAATTGCCGCTTCATTCTGAATGCAGATTATTATTGATATTATTATATATACTTTATGCTAGTCCGGCGGCAACTATGTTTAAGGAAATCTCCATAACAGCATACCTTATTCCAGGTTAACTGTAGGAAACGCTAAATATTTTTAAAATATCTTCCACAACTTTATCAATAACCCTTTGTTTTCTGCATTTATTCATTCTTGCTAGAAAAGAAATCTATTTTCAGTATACATTATAGCTGTCCTTGTATATTATGTGGTTTGAATCAATTGAAACAATTTTACAAAAATACGACAGAAACTTGACAATGTATAATTCTGTTACGTACGTACAAAGATTTTTAGGAAAAGTATAAAAGCATTTGAAACGTCATAGGAGACGGCTTGACGCAAGTTTTAGAGAAAATTGCTGCGAACATTGCTAATTCCACAGAACAAATTAATTAATCGTTTGTCCCATTCAAAAAGAGACAGCTCAGCGGTTTTTCTATTCAGGGAAAACGTGCGAACAACAACAGCTCCAAACAAACCTTGCTAAAAATGTACTGTGAAAAAGACGTCAGAGTTTGTAGTAGTTTTCTGATTATGTGTATTATACTGAAAGAGTAAGGAAAAGAGGATTATGACGTACTTTCAACCACAGAATTTTTAGAAAGTTTAATGCTAGCAAAAACTTGCATGAATTTGGTTTTCAGTTTTCAGTTTCAGGAAAGCGTCGAAATTTCAAAATGATATAAATAAATTCAAGGTCTGTTTTATTTATCATAACAAGTAATCACAATCCAGCTTAATTGCATTGAATGTGGGATTTTCAAAACAATATTGTTAAATTATATATCTTTGTAAGTCTCTCTCGTTTGTCGCTACATAAAGAGTTACGTTTATCTAACCAACAAAACATGCACATATAGCACAGAGCTTAGCAGAGCTTTTGTCATACTTTACTGACAACGATAACAATAAGTTTAACTTTTTTTATTGTTTTGAGTTTTTTCTCTACTTTCTCCAATGCTCTCGCCCACTCGCAAAAAAACCTGAATGACGAAACCGAATTAATCCCAAGGGAACTGAGCCTAAACTGAATTACGCAATATTTTCCCCTTTTTTACGATTTAGGCTTTTTCTCTTTTTATCGTCATTACACTGCCATTCCCCCGACTATAGACATTATCAGCCACCTTTACCTTTCCCAACACAAACTCAAAAATGACAGTCAAACTCCCATTGCTCTCCCAGAATCGCAAAAAACATTTACTTTGGCAGTTGATGTTTTGCAATAGGGGACGATGATGAAATGGCGCAGAAATAAAAGGTAAATAAACCATCCAGTTAGCTATAATATTGCGACCATTCGCACCAACGCAACAAAAAACGACTACAATAACCCCCTTGTTTTATTTTTTCTGCTTCTCTCTGACTTTCACTTCCAAATTCAATTTCACTTTGAGGCAACACTTCCTGTAGGTTTATTGCTTTTCCTAACCTTCTTTTATCTTCGCTGTACAAACTTTTAACATGAGATATATACACTCTGTGGAGAAAAACAGGATGCCTGTTCTCTCTGATCCTTTTAATATTTGTTTGTATTGTGGCAAAACTTTTGTTGAGTGGTTGCAATAAAAACTTAATCAAGGTAAAAACTTTTGTGCTCTTTGAGTAATGTTCTTTTGAAGTACACATTCTAAATGCAGAATAAAGTCGACACTAGCTACTGAAAGTGTACATAATATACCTAGCACAGAAAACGTACAAACTCTAAATTTAATCGTTAGTTGACGGAAATTAGGTTTAAAATTCAGGCTGCTGCTCTTTCGAATGCCAACTAATTCTTGAACAATTGCACGTAAAATGTACGAATTTAAAGTTTGGCACTCCAAGTCAGGTTCAATAAATCAATTTTTTAGTGAAATAGGTTGCTGCAATCTGTTTCCAAGTTTTAGTAAATTCAAGAGAGCAACGACAGGAGACACAAAAAATTAAAAACCTATAGAAACATGAGTTATTATGTGGAACACCTGCTTGTAATTCAAGTTGGATGTTTTTTTCATTGTTGGACACATGGTACCTGTTATTCGAAAGCGAATAAAACCAGGACATGCTTCATTTTCTGTATTTTTCCTGCTGAACTGAATTGGATTATTATTACAAGTAATCAATTTCTTATTACTGAAATTGCTCGAAAGGTAATTGGAGCTTTTGTGATTCCACACTATGCATACAAATTTGAGTTCATGCGAAAAAATATTTTACTCAATGAAATTACCTGTAATAATATACTATTTCTCAGCTACAGACCTTTCATTCAATCTTTCTGAAATAAAGTTGTCTCTGTCTCGAAGAAAATAATAATAATATGTAGTATTGACGAAATAGTATTCGACCACCATCCATTAATTCTGCGTATACATCAAATTATTATTAAATCATGCAAAACCAAACAAAACCAGAGGGAAGCATGCAAAATCATTAGTAAAATTATGACCACGCATTTTTCTTCAATGTTCATTCAAGTTTGCCTAGTTGTTTAGTTTGTCTGCCTGTTTTCGGTAATTATTTCTAATTACCTTACCCGCTCATCAGTGTCATCACACATCATCACAAGCTCTCAAACCAGGAATGATAATTACCAGCTAACAAATCAACCAGACAGAGCCACTGCTCAGCTTTAATTCTAAATTTCTTTATAATTTTTCGTTTTGTATGCAAGCTTGCAAGCGCAAAATGTAAACAATGAGCTGATGTAGAACCAGAAACTGTCGAAATCGTTTTTTACTTATGATATGTTCATCGATGAAATGATGATGTTGGCTATCCATGCATATGATTTGGCTTAAAATTTAACCCTATCGTTACAGCTATTTTGATAAAAGCCCAAATAACAGTTTGAATTCCTACTTGTTTAGAATAGGTATTACGAATCCATGCAAGATTACTTCCGAAGTTTTAAATCGTTCGACCAAAATCGAAACTTGTTATATAGTCAATACACTGTATCTTTAACAAACTACATACGATATTCTCATTCCATAAAATTAAGTTTCCTTTATGTTACTTTATAGGCTACGTTAACTGTTCCCACTTGTCGCAGTATCCCTGTTGGCGGCGCTAAATTGGTGTTGCTGCTGGTTTTGGTTATTCTGATTGTTTCTCCCCGGCTTGGGCAAATGTCGTCTCATGTGCAGTGCCAAATGGTCCGACCTGGCAAAGCACCTTTCACAAACTTTACATTTGAAGGGCTTGGCCCCGGTATGTTTCCTATAATGTCTCGTCAGCTCGTCTGATCTGGCAAACCTCCATTGACAGTCTGGCCAGTGACATCTGTACGGCTTCTCGCCTGCAAAACGACAACAAATAAAATAAAACTAAATTACTGCAAAACTACAATATCAGCTAATCAATCAAACTAAACTTTTTAATGATCAGTGTGTGGAGCGTGTTGACATCTATTATAATAATATATTTTCTAAAACAATGGAATGAAATTATGTCTGTCTGGGCGCCTAATGGACTATATATTGTTTTTGTATCTAATACAATTTTCAAAGAGTTGTTTTCCCTATCCATTCACTTTTCTCATTTATTTGCTTTCCCCGTAGTTAACACTACAATCGTTAATTAGCAAAAAATCTTTCTCTTTTCAATCAATCTTCTTCATAATGACCCGCTAATTTATAGACTGTAAAAATGAATGACAACCCGAAACAAAATGCGTCTCAGCAAAAAATCTCGCTTCAGTCCAGTACATTGTTATACGTGTCCCAACAACAATAAACCAAACCTTGTTTATATGCGTTTTGTAAAGTTGCCGTTGGAATAAAAAATCTTCATTCATGATTTCTTTTGAATGAGTTTCAAAATGAATGGACAATCATTTACCATTACCGATTCCCTCTTTTATATAAGACACAATATAAAATGTATCTTTATGGTGAGCCCCTTATCATCATCGCTCTTCCTTTCGTCCGATATTTTTATTAATATACATTTTCCTCAGACAAAATATTATTCAATCTATGCTCATTCCTGTGCTGATCATTCACCAAGCAGCATCAACGGCGACTGTGCAAGCCAATAAAATGTTCACCTCTGCAATACATGCAACTACATTTTTGTAATAGCAACTAAACAAAGTTTTTCGTTTTGTTGATCGTCAGCAAAAGAAAAAAACTGAAGACCTGAGATGATGATGTCGTTGTAAAATTCATGATGGTGTGTGTAGCTTAAGTGAAGTAACTAAACGTGTAGATATTCTAATGTCCATACATCATCAAGCCAAGACCGGACCGACCTTTTCCCTATACACATTTCAAACATTGCAATATATACCCAATACTAATACACCTTTATACTGAGTTCATATAGCGTGGTGTATGTCATCATCATAAAAAACAGGTTTCTAATCTTCTTCGTTGCGCTCTCGTCTCGTGAGTCCTGAAGTGAGCAAGATGAGATGATGATGACGACCAAGATTCATTCAGCACCAGCAGACCGTCATCATCATGATCAACATCGTTTTCAATTCTTTCTCAACTTGAGAGTTTGTGGATGGATGAATTAAGATTACAACGATATTTTATTGGCGATGCGAGCACGATGACGATGAAAAATATGTTCACATATATACGGGGAAGAGGGAGATAAGAAAGCAAAGAAGAGAGAGAGAAATTGTTGAATGAAAATGAAGAGATGTGCGCTTTGTAGATTCATTATGCATCTTGTGTTCTGCGTGTATAAACTTGGTTAAAGTAATAATAAGAATTTTTTGCTGGGTAATTGGTACTCTTGTACTGGCTGAAGTGGATTTGTTGTTGGAGGTAATAATAGTTTTGATAGCAGCAGAAATAAAAAGATGTGTGTTGAACTGGACATGAATAGGAAAGTACAATGGAAAGAAGACACGGCCAAGGTCCAGTGGAATAATGGTAATCAGCGCGAATTGAAAAGAGTAATCAGTCAACAAGCTTGTTGCTTTCAATAGAGGAACAAAGAATTTTTCTTTGAAGGAACGTTTTTTTAACAAGAAGTAAAGATTTTTCATAGCACCAAAAAGTAATAAAAAATAATACAAAATTGTTTTTGGTAAAACGCGGAAACCTAGCATTAATTAGGTTACGGGTTTGATTGTAAAGGCATTCTAGTAATCCCAATATGAATCAATATCATGTACTACGATTTTAAAAATCAAACGTTAAATGACTTACAAAGTTTAAGTTCAAGTTAAAACTTTTACAAATATACCTTTCTTTTTTCAATTTTGCGGAGAAATACCTGTGAAATTTACAACAAACCTGATAAAAACTTCATTTTGTTTATTGTATCGTAATAAACTCTTTAGCCACACTTATTGTTAGTTTGCACACGTAACCTATTAAAGTACACTGTCAGCAATAAAAACCTCTGATCGTTACTATTAGCATCACTGTCATGACTCATAAGCTTAGGATATCATATAAATATTGCATTTTGATTGGCTTTAGGCAGGAAAATATTTTCTTGAAACTTTCATGTTCAAGCTTAAGCTACAAACTCACGACTTACAAAATCTACCATCAGCTACATCACACTCATTTTCATAATCAATTTTTCCGTAATCTCTGACTATAAGGTCCACTAAAAAAGTCCAACGCATTGTTATGCCATTTTCATGCATACAGTTTTAGCCCAAGTCTTGTTTTATCATAGCTTTCAAAGAAAAACACTCAACACTAGACTAGAGCAGAAACACTTTCATCATAATATATATTTATTGTATATATGCTTTACTAGCAGCACCGACCCAGCGAGTAATCTGATCACGATCTTCTTGCCTCGGGAGGGGAATGACGAAGAAGATGCTGAAGCTCAGCTGAAGATGGATTAAAAGAAAACGGGGAGCCACTTCACGTAGCAGCGTAGCGTATTGAGAAGAAAATATTTTGCAGCGTCAGCGAACAAAGAGATAGGAACATCTTGACTAGTTGAGCGCAACATTAGCTGGTAAAAGCCAGTCAGTTTAAGAAATGAGCCTTGAAGCAAAAAAAGGTGTATAGATGCAATGAAAAAATCCAATGTGGAATATTGTAGATGGTCTTTCCAGGAATCTTATATTGCCCCAAAAAGCCGTGTAATATAAAATATAGCTTAGTGCCTAGTCAAACAGCAAACTTTATATGCATTGAAAGTAATCAGAATTCTGATTTTAACATGGGCATCACATTGAGCTCAAGATTTTTCCATTTTGGAACAAAATTTACGTTTCTATCAGTCAGTTTAAGCAGCCGATACGTATCAATTCATATAGAAGGCGATAGTTTTCCCACTTGTAAAATCAAGTTGCCTTCCACTATTCAGTCGGTCACAAGTAAAATCCGCTACTCAAAAATCCAGTTTTTCTCAGATTCCATCGAGTAAGAGATCCCCCGTGGTTACATTCCTACATTCCTTCTTATTTTAAATGTCTATACTCACTCTACTGTCAGTTTTCCGGCTGTCTCAAATATCATCAAAATATCACGGTATCCGCGTAAAAATAACTTCATCGTGTTCAATAATCACCGATCCAAACACGAACGGTACAAATTACAATATTAGCCCGGTATATTATATTGTAAGAATTCATTTGTGGATACACTACCAACAACAGCAACATTACCAGTTATTTCTATTTACTATTTTACGATCTCCTTTCTCTCTCACGTTTCCTTTCATTTCTAAAAAGCCCATTGAAAAAATAACCAACTATTGTACGCACGTCGCTGTATACACATTTTCTTTGAATTGCGATAAAAGATGATTTTTGATGATTAGCAGGGCCACGCCTTACTTATTTTGGAGTGTGCCACGATCGGTGTAAATTAAATGGGAGAAAACGATAGAAAATGATTATTAGGCTTTTCATTGCCGATTCAGAACGACGTTTCGCCTTTCATTTCATTTTCTTTATTAGAACTCCGTGGCGAGTGGAGTTTTTAGTTAATCGTCATGCTTTTGTGATGATAACACATCAATGCACTTTTGATAGTATACATAAAGTCTCTTCAGAAAAAGAATGAACAAATTTGTTTGTGCTGAAATGAAATAATCAAGTTATTATAAATCCGGCACGCTTCTCTGCCGAGATTTTTTAATCAAAATACCATAGCAGCCTTACAAACTAGCTATTAAAGTGTGTAAACGTGTAACTAAGAAAAGGGTTTGGCAAAAGGGATCATTCATGGCAGCGTCATCTACACATAATTGTACATTGCACAGATAAACTCTGACACTTTTTCTGTTTGGGGCATTGTAAGATCGTATAAAAGCTATATTATGTCTCGTAATTCCTTAGTCAGCCATTTGTGCGAAATTCTTGAAAATAAACAACACAGCATAACCGAATCAGAGACTCAAAGCATCTGAGTAGGTTAAACTCAGACAGGTTTCATGGGTCTTACGTAACAGTATTGATGATGAGATTGACAGAGTTGATAACTAGAAATGATGAAAGCAATAAAAAGGTATGTAACCAGAGCCACAAAATAGTGTTTTAGTCATATTTGCGTAAAGGGACATTCACAGTCTCTGTCACTTCAAACAAGCATACCTGCCTCCTTTTAACTCTTACCACCAATTTTTCACGGCTTCATAGATTTTCCGTTTCAAAAGCCCAGTTTTAATGAATATATGGCACAAACTTTATGTATACCTGACTGCTTTTCCTGTCAGAAAAATCTAGCAAAAAAGGTCTGAACTTGTGATTCCCTGCGCTTTTTGCGAATCTCACAAACATGAGAAAACAAACAGCAGGCAAAAACGTAGAAGGTTTTTTATTCCTTTTTTCATCTCCCTTTTTCTTTTACTTTCTTCCCCAACAGGAAAAAGATCATCATCTTGAGAAAATGAATGAGATGAAAACAAGATGCTGGGATCCTGTGTACCTACAGGTATTAAAGGCTAGTGTGCAGAGATAAGAGCCATATTGTAACAAAAATAGCACACCCTCCCTACTATAAAAATGACAAGTGGGCTTAAAGAAAGAAGATGAAAAGCAGAGTTGCGGCTACGCTCTAGCGTGAGAAAATACTGCTGATAATGATGGGGACAAGGAATTTAGTGTTGCTGATACCTTTTTTCTGAAAGGACACGAGTTTCCGAGCCTTTTATAACTTAACCGGATTTCTCAATACAGTTTTACGGTCGGTTAACAACTAGAAACATTCGTAGTATAAGTAAAGCGCAATGAATGGTGAGGTATAACTCTTTGTCAAGACAAAATTTTTAATTAAGAAAAGTTGGCAAAAATTGCGGATGTATTACCACATTGGAAGACATGGCAGCTTAAAAAATAATTCAGTCTAAAAATATTACGTATGTACATAATATAAAAATGCTAGAATGAACCAACTATTACGTCAAACAATTGTGTTGTGAGTACTAATTGTACAATAAAAACTTGTGGACATTAGAGAATAAGATTACAAAAGTCAACACTCCACTCCTCTTAGTTAATCATTATAATATTATGTGCTATATACCGTAGTAAATATTCCCAACCGGAAAAACAAAAAGTCCCTCAAGTCTAGGCACAACTCTCAAACGTTGAACCAACAGAGCAGACAAAAATTATATCAGGGAAAGCAAAAGTTAAAAGGAAAGGAAGTTACAAAGGAAGAAAATTTAATTTGCAAAATTGGTCGTCCTACTCATTTTCTGTTTTACGTCTCGCTTCCCTCTATGAATCTCGAGAAAAAGCAATGCTGAACAAGGATCCCAGGGGATCCGCTACTTATTTTTTTGCGCATTCCTACCAAAATACCAGAAAGAAAGTAAGGCATGAGACGACTACTTAGTCAAAGCACGTAAACTTGGCGAACTTCTTACACAATCTTTTTCTTGTCTCGATTGCCCACGCTTGTACTGCGAAGAATAAGTTGAGTAATGAGACAGGAGTTAAATCCTTTCCTATTCGTGATGGTGGTGGGTGATGATAATAACACCCAATGACATCTCTGACACAGTAATTTTTCGAGGGGCATATTAAATGTTAAAAGGGTCATGTAGGTCCGAAGAAAAAAAGATGCTACGCTTTGTCCCGACCTTATTTAGGAGTAATTTTTGATAGTAAGATAATACATGTTCCTTGAAAAAATGATTCCCTTTCATTTCCGCTTACAAACCTTGTGTAAATTCGGTTTTACGTATTTTTATATAATTTCTTTCCAAGAAGTATTGATTCATTACTTTAATTTTTCTCTGATAATTCTCCTAGTAATATAGATTACAACACTGTAGTGTGAAAACTATAGAAACTATGCTGTTCTTTACTAGGCTCTTCAATCTTCTTATGCTTTAAAAAATATGTCGTTTTTCTCAGCCTCTTTTCTTGTGTTTGCTTTTCCTTCGTAACCCTGGAGACATTTTATGAGAACACCATTTCATCGTGCTATGGGCACGTGTTCCGGTTTTAGTCTTTTTACTCCTTATCCTACCACCACCACTACTTTCGTTTGCAATAAGGCTCAGTGCTCATTAGTTGAAGTAGTGCACGTGAAGAAATACAAAGAGGAAAAGGGATTCTCCACTACCAAGCTCTTGGAAACTCTTTTCTCAGCTATTATTAAGGCCATCAGGGATCTCATTAGGTTTATAAGAGGAATAAAACGAAAAAGGGTTTTGCTTGCCGGCTGATGCAAATATCATGCTACATACTTGGTAATGATTAGAAGGAAGCTTCTAGGAAATAAATATTTGAAAATGATACCTAGATGAATAGCATATCATATATACTGTAACTTAAATAAGCAGTAACATGAACGGATAACAGATATGTGCACATTGATAGTACCAGATTTGCAGCAAAACTCAATCAGGGCAACATAAAAATTGTTTAGGTAGGTTATCTTTAAGCAAGCGAATCCATGTACGTATGATACGTAGAACATGGATTGACATCAGTGTTACATAATGATTCACATAATACTATGCCAGAAAGAAAGCTGAATGCAATGTGTTTCTATTATTTATTTAAACTGGTAAATATTACCTTAAATATATTGGAAGAACTTTATTTGCTTACAAAGTATTGAGTAATGCATTGAACTTACTTCAGCGTCTAGTTCAAAGGAATTTTCTAACGCTGACCTTATGCACCTTCCCAATAATAGCTTACAACTCTGTGTTTGCTACCAAAAGTGTAAGCTTGAAAGCAAAACATGTTGGCACATACTAATGTCCTTCTGCAATTCTATTACAGTGTAAATATACGCGACACTCGAGCGAGAAATGGAAACTAATCTTGAATACTATGTTATATGAGTGTATTGAATATCACTACGCGGTATAAAAGTTCTATTCTCAATTGAAGAGCCTCTACAACAACTCAACTTTTAATACCACGGCTATCCATCTATATCCATCAATTTATCCAACTTTGTAAAAGTGTAAGCCACTCCAATCATCTTTCTTTCTTCGTATCCACCTACCATGTAATTGTAGCTTATAAGCAAGGTATTCGGAACTAGTGCATAAAATGCTTTATTCGAAACACAGCTAAATGAAATATTTCCCAACTTCAAAATTTAAGCCGAAAATCTAAATTAGAAAGCACAGTTTGTTACACAAAAATTTGCTATATTAATTTGAAATATTCGAAGACTTAAAATAAAGCAAACTTTGAATGATAATTTTGGAAAATTAACTATTGCAACTACTGGCTTTTGTTAACCTGTTCCTTTTACCTCGAACCTAATATCTAATTCAATTCTTTTCTCCGTATATCTATTTCTGTATCTCCACTTTTCCTTCTACATTCCCTTGTTCAAATTAACTTTACTTTTGTTGATTAACTTGTTAGATCCTCCGTCTCCACTTTCTCATCTTTCAATTTACTCAACCAAGCAAGTATACCCACACCACTACTTTCCATCCAATTCTACAATTTCTTTTTTTTTTCTGATCCATCTCCAACCTGTCTTGTTACCTTGATCAGAACTACACACAACTTATAAGTATTACGTAAAAGTAACCAACCAACCACCGAGTAAAACTACATCCATTCATTCATTCCTCGCCTTGGTTGCATTTCTCTTTTCTTCATTCCTGGGAGACCATCTCGGTAAAATAAAAGCGGACACCAGGACGACATACACACGCCACGCAAAGATAGTATAGAACCAAAGCACACAAATTACTTATGTACGTGCTCCTGTTTACTTTTCCACGTCTTTGCTTTGCCTTTTCTCTAAGTCTCTGGCAAAACCTCTTGAAATGAAAATGAAACTTGAGGAGAGCAGATGAGCAACTTTTTTTTATCTTTTTGTCGCAGTCACACTCTCCCATACGAACTCTCTTTTCTAATTCCGCTTTTCATCTCTGCTTTCTCTTGAGAGACTTCCCTCCACTGCTTTTCATCCACACCTTGTTACCTTGCTTTTGTTTCATTTAACCGAAAGCAGTAGACACTTGATTAGAAGAATAAATACCATGTTAGCCGAAAATACTTTAAAGTTGGTGAGGTCCCAAACGTACAAAGGTACAAAAAAGGGTAGCCAAATTTCTCAAAACCAGAAATACGGTATATAACCACTGATTTATTGTGTTGTGTCTGTGTACGAACGCTGCCTTGTTCATGGACAAGAATTTGTGACGACTCAGCGGAAAATATTTGAGACGGGTAAGGAGACGAAAAGTAAATAAAAGTATAGAGCTATAGAGACTTAGTAGCTTGTTTATCGAGAAAATAACGCTGACTTTAATGATACCCTTTGCTTCCCGTCTCGTCGTCGTCCTTGCCTTTGGTCGGCGAATATTTAAAGTTTTTTGCTTGTGAAATTAACAAGGCGGAAGAAACAGAAGGCCTGGATGTTTTCCATTTTGTTTGAATTGTCTTTACAAACCCAGATTCTATTTTTGTCTCCAAACCCCAAAAACACTGGCCGCTGAAAACAAATGACTGTCATAGCCATATATAGCCTTCTGTAATAAATACATTTCTGGAACATTCTTGTGGTCTATTATTAAAGTCCCTTCTTTCCTAAAATTAATGACTTTCCAGTCCTATTCTCAACTTTCAATGTTTGCTTTCTTTGGAAGTTTATAATTATGGAATCCCTGAAATTGCATTCATTTCAGTGTTAACGACTCCTTGTTTTTCCGGGTAAAGTTGCAAAGGCAACACGAAATCCAAGTGACGTCAGTATTGAATTTCTAAGGTAGTGAGTAGTGAAAGCCAACTTTTTTCACAGAATAAAATGTGCTTTTTTATCGCCTTTGTTTTCCCACTTCCTTTTTATTTAATGAAATTATAATTAGAACGGAAACTTGGAGAACCACAAAACAGTAGCAAAAGCGTACTCTGAAAACACACGTGTACTGTGGAGAAACTAAAAACAAACCAAAAAGATCTCGTGGGAAATGGAAAACAGAGATGGAAAGGTACCCAGAGGAAAAAACAATGACAACAAATTACCTCCGTTGTAATTAATTAAAGCTCTGCAATTCATCCTACCTTACAGAGAAGATACATCTTAGCTCTATTTTCATCCTAATATGATACGGTGTTGATGTTGTTTTTAAAACATCCTATCTCGATGTATTTTTATTCTATTTTCGGACGACGATAGTATTAGCAATGTGTCTACCATTTTATGCACATATCATTAGGAATGACAGATTATGAAATCTAAGCAAGCTAAACAATTTGGTTTCCAAAGTTAGATAATCTTGATGCATAGTGTAGCAGTCAACGTTTCATTCTAATTGAGTATATTTTGGTACGTTCTTTTAAATTAAATTAAACATCTCACGAAAATACTAGTTACATAAAGAAGAATTCCCTTACCTGTGTGAATACGCTGGTGAGCCTTCAAATGAGAACTTTTCGTGTAGACTTTCGTACAGCCTGTGATACAAAAACAAGACAAACAAATCAATTATAAAAGCGTGTTCCCTTTTGAACCTACTACTTCCATACATCCCATATTTTGGATAAACGATGCTTACGAAATTACGAAACACCTTTCCATTTGCTAAAATACCGGATATTAGATGATGTTATGTATTTCCAGTCTTTTATGCTTACCAGGATAGTCGCAGTGATGTATTCTCCGTTTCTCCAAGTCCGGATTATTTCGTCGATTATAGCGAGGCACTGGAGGTGTGATAGTTACTCCTCCTATTACTGCTGCTGCTGCGCTATTTCGACTTCCAGTGCTGGAAGAATTGTTACTACTGCTACTACTGTTATCTGTATGATGATGCCCACCAGAGAGTAGAATAGGTGCGGGTACTAAAGCCGGGGGTGGTGGAGGAGCACTTGTGGAAAATTTTGAGGTACTTCCTCCTGACGAGGAAGATGTTGACGCAGTGGAAGATGACGATGATGAGCCTTGTTTGGTAAAGTAAGGCGGGGGAGGTGTTCGTCGTACTACACCACTACTTAAACCTGATGAACTATTCATATCTGCAAAATTTCATAAAAACATAATTGCCATCAAATGTCAAACCACAAGACAAGCGCAGCAAACGCAAAATTTATTTCAGCAAAATCATTTTCCGCGTACCTGCATCCGTTACGGATGTAGCCCCTTGTGGACTCTGAGTTGGTACGGTAAAAGGTGAACTTGTTCTTTGTTGCTGTTGCAACGAGCTACTATACCCCATTTTCAAATTAGGATAACGATACTGATTATGTTGCTGCTGTTGAGATTGTGATGAATCCAGAACCCCCGCTGCACCCGGCACCATATACGGCGAAGTCCCAAAATGGCTTTGAGCTTGCTGTTGTTGTTGCTGTTGAGGCACAACTTCCTCAAGCATTCCACTTAAAGGATTTGCAGCACCACCAAACGCATCCCCAAAGGAGGGATCACCCCCAGTTTCCATTTTGAAAGAAATGTCATCCCACGGGGGTAACGGACTGGGACGAAGAAACATTTCATCATAGTGTCCACTGGAAATACCTGAGCTACTTGAGGTGTGACACTGCATGGGTGCTACAACTTGTTGATGGGGCGAATTAATAAAGTGAGGCGGAAGTGTAAGAGAACTCGGTACTCCGTAAGATGTGGCCCCCATGCTGGAATGTTGGGAATGATGAGGTGGAATGGAATGAGAGGGGTTGTGATGAGTGTGATGGGGGTGGAGGTGGTGAGCATGATGGGGAGGGTAAGAGGCGTGATGCGGTGGTGGTATGAGATTCATGTGAGTTGGTAGCACCATTCTCTGGTGGGGATGCTGATGTTGATGAGAAGAAGGATGGTGTGGGGGAAGGGTTTGTGCTGGAATGTCGTCCAGAGGTCCAGGGGTTTGAGAGGGAGTAGGAACGGGAGTTGAGCAAGGGCTGCCCAAGTCCGGGGGACCCAGTTGGGAATATTCCCGCTTTACGCGGTGCTTTTCCAGGTAAATGTCTAGTTCGCTTTTGTCCTGTAAAATGTTTTAAAAGGGATTTATTACCGACTGTGTAGATAATATGCATACAAAAGCAAGCGTCTGCCCATAAAACGCGTAAGAGCAACAATGTTCCGATTGTTTCATCTTAACAGCCTGTTGTTGTCAAGTTTTTGTGCGTATGGTGGGGTGTTAAAACCTTTTTTAATGTTTTACAGCAGAGCATTGTGCTCACTCTGAAAGGGCAATATCCGCTGGTTGTATTGGCTCATTGTTATCTGGTAGGTCATATGTGAGCCATAAATATTTCCGATATTTTTCCATAATATTTCTCATAATATTACATTACTATACCGATACGTTTTGGTTTTTACAAAAATAGTCACTGATTTTCAACATTATTTCTCACGGGGCTTGTAAAAGAGAAGGATTGAAACAAGAGAAAAGATGTGCTTTTAAGTTAAAGCTCCTATGACACTAACCGTTGACTTGTGACCTTTACTCAAAAAAGCATTACAAAGATGTGCACTCTGTGCACGGATATAATTCATGGTACAATTGTTTTATTCATTTTTGTCATTGTACCATAAAATACAGTACGAAAAAATTTATGGCTACTGCAATGCTATCTAGGAGCCAAGAACCAGAGTAGAGTATCCTTTCTAAAACTTATAGCTATAGAAAGGGATCAAGTGCAAGTGAGTACGTAGTAGGTAGTACTGTTAGATTTCAGCACATCCTGTAGAAGTGAAAATGACTTTGTAAAAGGCAAGACAACTTTGTAAAAGTACATAGTTCATAGTAGTTGGAAGTCGTCTTGGCCAGGATTTAGTTGATTTAGCTTCGCTGATACAAATGTCACTCAAAGGGAGCGTACACACTAAGAAAGTATATCAGATCTTAAAAGTTATGGTAAGTGCACAAGATGTTTCTACGGCATATCTCGGGAACATTGGAAATATTATTGGTACTAAGCAACGTTTAGCGTGAGAAATATCGAAAATAAGAATTGACTCGAATCAAAATTGTCATATATTCAGACTCAAATCCAAGCGTATTTTTATCTCCAAATATGAAATATTTTGTTACATTTCTTAAAATTTGAATCTGAATTCGTCATAATATATTTAATTTGAATTGTTGTTTATTTTTATGATATAGTTTGAACACCGATTCCTGTGCTGAAGTTTGAGTCTTTTTAATTTTAAAATTGTAAATCCTCACGTGTTACTTTTGATTCCCCTGCCTTTTTACTGATGATAAGATAAAGTCTCTTGGTTAGTGTAAAACATTCTTAAGTAAACAAGCCCAGATTAGCTCTTTATGTCTCTCTTCTCTTCCTTCTCATCTGGTATTCAAATATTTCCAAAGCAAACATTTTTTCAAAACATTTCAACAAAAACAGTAAAGCGTAACAACGTGATAACCTACATGCAACCATCCATAAACTCCTCATTTCACTTTATTCATGTATTTCATTTTCATTCATACTTTTCCCCTCTCTTACTCACTCACTCCTAATCAGTCAACCTGCCAGTCACACAATCTCTACTAGCTGCCACTGGGCAACTGTAACAAAACCATAAAACAAAACAAATACTAGCCAGCTAACCCTTTCATCTTGCAGGTTACATTTTTCATTTCCTTGACTCTGTTGCTTTTTCTGTAACAACAGTGCAGTGTCTGCTTTTCTTTGTTTTCTCAAGCTAGATTGAGAGTTAAGACAAAAAATTGTGAATGAAGTTTGCTTCTGTTTTTACTTTTGTAAAAGTTTAAGTTTGTCTTCTTAAAAGTTTCAAATCTAGACAGATATAACACAGGAAAAGCCGGATTAAAAATCTTGAAGCCATGCTTTCTTTACACATCTCACAATGCCCCTTCCCCTCGTCCTACTTCGTGAGAAACAAAAAGCTACCTCGTAGTATTTTAGGTCTAGCATAAAACAAGCTTATTATAACAGAATCTTCTGCTAGATTTTCCCTAGTATATATTATCCCCGTTTAGCCCAATTTCTTTCAATAAAAAATTGCATAAATCATTCTAACTGCCACACCTGTATAAAGAGTGCATT
This sequence comes from Entomobrya proxima, assembly GCA_029691765.1. NCBI lineage: Eukaryota > Metazoa > Arthropoda > Collembola > Entomobryomorpha > Entomobryidae > Entomobrya > Entomobrya proxima. The sequence continues at coordinate 38,423,906 of CM056168.1, forward strand.
GGACTACGCATTGTGTATATCCTACCCCAACATGAACATCCATATATTGCCCATGAGTCTTCAATCGCATGGTGCCCCACCCAGAAAACCACACAAGTTTTTGTTTATCCCACCCATCCCTCCATTCAATCTCTCCTTTTCACATGAATAAACTTGGACCAATTTACAATGGCACACGTTGTATATTAACCTTTTTTACTCACCTGGCCAGGGAATCCAATAATATTATCTACACCCACAACACCTCCACTATTTCCACTTCCACCACCCCCTGAACTACTGTTCACATTCACCACGGCTGGAGCGCCGCTTTGCGCAAATGTGTGGCTCGCCAGAATGGCAGTAGAATTAAAGTTTCCTCCACCGGCTGCAGACGATGTGTTTAAACCACCAAAAAACGCTTCTGGAGGAGTTAAAAGGTCAGGCACAATCTGGTCATCCTCAACAACACTGTCCATTAGAGACACCATGTAACTGCCACTGCTACTATCCATAATTACCTCTACAAAGTCGTGCCCGTTCATGGCACATCTGGACCAATGAACAGATACCACAACGCCAAAATGGAAAATCACAAAATAGATGAATCACTTTTCCCCAGAAGGTTTGCAAATCCCGAACTTTTCCCCCAAATAACTGCTAGTAGGGTAATTTATAGTACTGAATTCCCATTCGTATATGAAGAGTTATGCAATCACTAGTAGATTATTTTCCGAATGTCTTACTAGATTATCACGGTGACTAAATATCTTGATATTATGTTCACACAGATTGCTATCATGTTTGCAGTATTTTGTCGACAAAATGTCTCAATACTTGATAAGGCACGTAGCGGATCATCTCTTCGTTAGCAGCAGCTGCTCATATTTCATGGAAAGTTGATCGGATGACGAACAAGTCATTTGACGACGGTTTGTTGCATGACTTGTGAAATGAGTAAGCTTGTTTTGTTGATATTGACATGTTATCCGGATCAAACAATATTTTTTATCGTCAATACGTATATATTTTTCGCTACGTGACGCTATCAACGATAACATGAAGTTTTGAGATGAATTAAAAGATGATACAGTTTCTAAGTTGGATTTTGCTTATCGCATCATGCTTTATTTTCTGTTCTGCTTTGCTGTGACAGATTAAGTTTCTACTACGTAGTGAAAATAAATAAATACGACGCGTTGTACTACTCTGCATGTTTTTGAGGTTTTGCTCTCAATAATAAGCTCCTTCACTTGTGATTTCTTTTTCGTTGGTCAGCAAAGATCACTGGACGGCCGTTCAGTCTCTGACGACGAGTAATTGTGACTCGAGTTGATAATAAACTTCTCGTCGTGTGTGTATTTTTTTATTTTCCGTGGCTAAAGGAAAAAGGTGAAATGACCTCTGCTGCTTTTTGTATACAACTTAAATAGACATACTACACACGCTGGTATTAAGTCATTTTTACTTATAGTATTCCGTATAATATATAGTTTTTGATGATGTCGCAATAAAAGCAACTTACTTATGCACACTTTTTCCTTTCATTCATTTCAAAAAGAAATTGCGCAGCAGGAAAGAAGACGCGTAGAAGATAATAAAACTCCTTAGTTATCGTCCATTTTAGGGCAAAATCAAAATTAGGTATTCGGATGTTTCTTTCAAATTAAAAAGTCTGAATTTCAAATATCGAAAACTAACGCAGAAAACTTTTATCACTTGAAAACATTCACTGATAAAGCACTAACGCTAAAATCCGAATTTAGAAAAATGTCTGTACTGTTCATCCCTAACAACCGAATACTTTGAATGTCAAGAATTATCCACTGAAATAATATGCATCACTACTGGTGGTGTATACGTGCTGCATTTTCACGCTTCCTTCTTTCTCCCTTTTTGACTTTGTTCATGTGTTCTTCCTTGCTCCAGGAATGACTCCCAGATAACAACTAAACCGACCACACTACTGGCAACAATCGTCATGAATGATCAGTTGTTTCTCTCTCTTCTACTACGCACACTGAAAAATTCATTCTCTATCGCCACCATCCACATCTTGTCTTATGTTCCTTTTCGTCTTCAAGAGCCCATGCAGCAAACCACCCTGCGTCTTCTTCTTCGTCAACGTTTTTCATTCAAGCTTTTTAGACATGAACACTTCTTTACATACAAAATTTTTACCCCTTTTCTTCCCCACATAATATACCACGTAGCTATACGTATATATCTGTCTACTCACACATAATAACATGTATGTTTCTTATGAATGACCACTTGAAAACCTGGCCACCATATATTGCCATTATAATAAACCCTATATTTCCTCATTATTCCTATCATCTCTACTTCTTCATGGTTCATCGTGCATTATAAAACGAGTATGTTGTCTATTCAATAATAATAAACGCGTTGCATCATCAATGCCATTATTATCTTAAAGCAGAACACAGTGTTTACTGCGTATCATCTTATAAGATTGTAGTGCCCACAAGCCAAAAAGACAAGGTATCAATGTAAAATATACAATATACGTGCAACAAGTTCAGAGAGGCAACTTAAGTAAAAAAAATCGTGAATGAAAAGTGGTGTTAGTGGTTATGTCTTGGAATAAGTATATTCATAAAAAGACAACAACATATTGTATACATATTATACTGCTTATCCACTTGCATTTACTTGTTCATTTTTCAGAGGTGCAGATGGACAACACAGCAAAAAATTACTTCTTTGCAAAGCTTCTTCATTTTTGAATGAGTGGATTTTATTGTTATTCTCTGGCTGGAGAAAACTTGTTTCTGCTTTTTTCCTCAAGTCCAACATATTGCTGCTGTTGTAAGTATACAATTACTGTTGATTGTTCAGAGTGCAATAATGAGCAGAGACATATAAAAATATTTAAGTATTGTTCCATTTTGTTATTCCAAATTTTACATGCACACAAGAGTTTTTCAAGCGTCTTCAACTCCTTTTTACCAATTTATCAGAAAAAGTGTTAAAACATGGGAAAAGTGTCCCAAAATGTTTGGAGTGATAAAAAGAACAGCGTAAAAATTTTCTTTATTGCGTTCCTCTGTCCATTTTATCTAATCCACACACATGGAACAACAGCACTAAAGCACAACGCAGGTCGTAAAGAGGGTTAAAAATCTTTTAAAAAGCACCTCTTGTTACAAAGAAAACACAACCATTTTTATCACATTTTGCTCCCTCGCTCGCGCGGACTTATCGGTCACTTAGGTCTTCCTAGTTTCTTGTATGCTGTTACTTTCAACCCTTTTTATATTTGCTTCTTTTTATTACAATTCATATATATGATGCAAAAGAACAAAACTTTGTACTTTGAGTACATGTACATAATGTGCATTTGTTACAATACATCTGTCTAGGAGTAGAACTGAGACATTGCTTTATCCTGCTTTTAAAGAAACAAATGATTTCATTCACAAAAAACTTGAGCTGGTCTTCTTAAACGAGACAATGGGTCAGCTAATCTTGGCTTACCATCTAGATATGTATTTCTTCTTGTCCAAGGGGTATATACGCTAGCGAGAGAGAACAATGACAACGGGGACAAAAATGTTTTTGTGAATGAAAGCTACTTGACTTTTTCACTTTACACTTTTACGAGAGACCACATCCAGCACACACAAACACGAGACAACAATGACAACACGGAAAGATATTTTTTCGTTTGCCCGGAAGGGAGAAATATTTTGTCTTGTGACTTTTGTGACAAGTTTTTACTTACTGTTACTGGCTTGTTCGTAAAGATGCTACAATGATATTTTCTGGTCTTGTGATGGCTTGCTCGTTTTTGTGAATGAAAAGCGAATGCATACATTATAATACGAAGCAACATCGAGGAAAAATTCAGTTGCAAAGATTATCTTGTTTTTTAATGGTGCCATTCATATGGAAACGTACCGAATTGTTTAGAAAATATGTAATTCAGTCAAGGATTCAAATCTGTTCATCGATATACCTAGATGACCCCATGAACTCAGTTCTTCGTAGTTGCTTTGCTTTGACTGCTTGACTTGCGCTACTGGCCAAATATAAAAAATGCGTAGTTGTAAAGAAAATCGAAAAGATAAGGCGATTGAAGAACACCACGACGATAATTATGATGACGATGACAGCTTTCTGCATTACTAGTATCGTCTTGATTTGATTCGAAATGTTGGTGATGGGATTTGAAAAAAGTTGGCTAAGTTACTTCATCTTATTGCAGTTGTACGAACAACTGCAGAGAGTAAAACCCAGTATTATCTTTTTTGTGGAGTAAACCATCAAGACAACTTTTGTGAATGAACCCGTATTAAAAGTAGGTAGGTAGTTGCATGCAGCGTAGTATGGATCATTTGGATTGCTGATGCTTTAGGCATTTTTGTGAATGAAAACTGAAAATATTTCAAAGAGATTATATGCACAACTAAGATCTCAATCTTTTACAAAATTGATACTGATCTGCTTTCTGTCCGGTTTGTGAAATTGTTTTAGACTTATTTAACTATAAATTATATACTACCGCCAACGCTAATGCTTAAATGATACATACATGATGAACACGCAGTCTTGTGATTAAACGAAAATAGGCAAGCCAGACAGACCAGAGAAGGATTACAATAGCATTATGTTTGATGATACGTCTTGGTAATTTCTGCTAGTAAAATTTTTACTATATGCATAGGTGGCAATGGCAGTATATATTTGCAATATAAAAATGCATGTGATTATTTATTATTTCAAAAATCGTAGATTGTAAAGTCCTTTCAGTATCAAGCAACAATTAATGAGCTATTTGGTTTCAAAATATATAGGGCTCATGATGTCGTGATTGGTGACTGTTGCGCAAAATTCTGTTAGAAAAACCCCGAAGAACTCTCTCCGGTATCAATAATAGCATAATTCTTTAATTAGAGGTTGCACATGACACAAAATAAACTCTCTGTGACAACTATCAAATGAACTTTAAAAAATTGATTTCCTTATAAATATCTGATTGTCAGTCTGTTAATAATTTGTAATAAATCTATTTAGTCGTTGAAGGGTTATCCTAAAGCTAGAATACCTATAACTCCTTTTTGTCACGATGTTGTCTGGTCCCAATAGCATGTATGTAGCAGTTTTCTGTATAGTAATATGTAAATGAAAAAGAAAGGTGTACGTTAATATGCTGTACGAGACATGGAAACACGGAAATTTTTAACTCTACTATAAAGGGCAACAGAAAACCTTTTTACATACCTGTTTTCAATGCCAAAAAGCACGGGAGTTCATGTTATTTTGATTAAAACGCATGAAGATTGAAGATGACGAAATAATACGAAGATGCTAGTAGTGATGATGAGTTAAGAGTAAATAGACATTATAAATGACTTGTTGAGTGAGAACCGTTTTTGCTGACTGCTTGACTTGTGCTCAGTAAGTAATAAAACGTTAGCATAAAAATATTAATGTTTACACGGTACACACCAAAAGGTACTATTATATTTTTATGAACACGCACTACTCAAGTGTGTACACTAATCTTGTCTTAATCCTCACGATTCTTTCAGTACCTTAGACTTGGCAAAACTTAACTGTAGTGTCATATTAGTGACGTATAGCAACACAAATGGCAAATGATGATATTGGCATTTTAGAACAAGACTTTTGAACTCGACATAACATAGGCAAGTAAAATGCAATAAACATTTCATATTTTCCAGAAGATTTCAGGATTTTAATAATATTCTTGAACGAGCAAGTTAATAGGGATAAAACATCTTTCTACTTATTCAAATTTAAATTGACTTGCTCAAATAAAACAACTCTTTGTGCTAATTTTCATTATGAAAATGTCATTATTTCATTAAAATCCCGTTTCTTCGGACAGTAAATGTGGTAAACATGTACACTGTACAAGTCACTAGCCAAGCATGAAGGCTTCATTTACGGTAGTGAATCAGTGAAACCTGTACTTTTGTTACATGTAGCCGTTTTGAAAAACAATGTTGATAGCAGGTAAACTTTATGTAAATGCTTTGAACGTTTTCCCGTCATTTTGCTTTTGCGCTCAACTCACAAATTTTACCAGAAACATTACGCAAAAACAACACAAAACACAATAACCTCTCATTTCACCCCTATAAATTAAAACATTGGGTACCGCCCGACAACATGACTAGTAATTTCTAAAGAAACAAGATGTGTAATTAAAACTAGCAAGCACGTTTCCCCCAAGATAAGATGTAACTTTGTGAAACAATGCGTAATATGATAAAACGCAAGTGAAGCTACCCGAAAACTTTTTCTGTTTCCAAGCAGATGCGTTTCTCCGCTTAGATTCTGGAGTTTTTCATGCGCCATGATCATGACAAAGTTAAATGGTACTTAATAGAGTGCATTTCAATGTGTTTGAAAAAGAAGCGTCTGCAATATGGTGAAATATTCAGCATCTTTAGAAATTTCCTTACAGCAATAGTGTTTTATCATTAATTCCCCACCTAGAAGGAATAATGAAATCCGGAATTGGCAACATTGAGATACGAATGAAACACTTGGTTTTCATTTAGTCAGAGGCGCGATTATACGATAAAATACAATCTCTGTTATCCTTAAACCTTAAAAACTTTAAACAAACTAAAACCCTGAATTTTCACTTTTACCATAATAGCTCGGCTTATTTTTACCGTCCGCCCGACCATCTATTCAATCATTCCTTTTGTTTGCTAATCTAAAAGACGTATCGTAATAAACTGCCACTTACGCAAACTATAAACGTCTTTTCTCTTTGAAAGTAAAAAACCAACTTGTTTTCTTTTATTCTTCTCTTTATTGAGTTTGCACATAAACTGCAAAAGAAAAAAAAGACAATTTGCCTCTTTTATTTTTCTCCTTGTCAAATCAACTTGATAAATGTACATTAATAATAACAATGATAGCAAAAGCTTAAACTGCTGCCGCTAATAAACCACATCTTCTTTACAGAATGAATTTTTATTGTCTTCCACGTTGAATACGGCTTAAAGGAGAATGAATGAAAATTGTCCGTTTATTTATCGTATCGACTTTTCTTCTTATCTTTATGCTCTTGATGTAATATACATATACTTAAAACCTGGTTTCTTGCTAAACTAAGAATACTAGATAGCTACGTTTAAGCGTATTGCCAAATTAATGTGGTATTAACTTGGGTGGCTTTTTTCTTACAATGCTGTAGATATAAATGCATTATGAAATTTACCGTAAAAATTATATTTTAGGAGATAATGACCAATGGCCAGCAGCTAGTTTATTAGACGGTGGTGGTGGCCAGTCACTTGCAAATGAAGATGGTGTGAAATGTGAAAAAAGTGAAGCGTTTAAAATTTTAGCAAAGTGTATTCCGCAATACCAGAAATTTACAATATGCAAGAAAGTTAGTCATTGATGGGGTTGTTAGTGGCCATTCTCCGTGGTAGCAAGCCACAAGTACGAAGCCTGCTCGTGATGAGTGTTATGAAAGAAACAATGCAATATTAGCTGTGTGGCTGTGCCTCGGTGTGCATTTTTATTTTCAATTTTAAAGAAATTATGGTCGTAAAATTTTATGTAGTTGCCGGGTCACATTTTAGCTTGTCTCGAGACTTAAGCTGTAAAACAACGCGTTATGGGCAGAAAACAATAGTGATAGTAGTAATGCTGTGTAACTATTCGCATATGCAATAAGTGAAATTAGTTTAAGATTGGCGATGATAAATTTCTAAGTAACCAGAACTGTACCATAACGTTAGTGGATATGCAGAGTGGGTATTTAGAATTATGTAAAATTGCAAGCAAACGAATCTTTTAATCAGGAAACTCATTGTGATGAACTTTTTGTATGGTTAAATATGAATGTCGTAGTCGTGTAATTACCTACAAGTTAGCTGTACCGACAATCGTACATATATGTCAAGTATGTTGTGTGATGCGTTTATAGTTTATGTTAAACATTGCATCAAGACTGCAACGAGATAGAATTGCCATCATCACTGGAAACAAATACAGAGATTAAATCAGTCAAGTCAATTATAATCGACATGCTCTAACTGAAAGAACTGAGAATCCCGATTTGCAATTAAAGGAAAGAGTCTTAGCGAAATGCTCAGTTTTTATGCTGTTGTCAATTCGAAATTAGAAACTATTATAATAAATTTCGTTCAAATAATATTATTTCTGCACAAATTGCTTTTAAAGATCTGTATAAATATTAAGTGCGCAATACGCAGGGATAATTCAGAATAGATAAAAAGCGCGGGTCAAAAAATTCTGCCGTTATTATTAAAGTTCTCATATGAGCACGTCATCTCTTCCCCAATCAAACACAACTGGGTTACATTTATCTACTAGCAGAACACATTTTCAGCCATAATATCTCCTATAAAATTTACATTTACATTACAAAAGCTTCATTTTAAATCATTATCTTCATTTCTAAACGTTTTACGGTATTATTATGTAGATTTATTTTTTGCACAGCAATTAGCATTTTTCACTCATTTAATCATTATTCCTCTCTATGGAAAATATATATAAAAGCTCCATCTCTGTCTCTTTAACCAGTTTTCCCGACTTTGCATTAATACCTGTCTTTCTATTCTTTTCCCTTTTGTGTACACTATTCTTTTTTCTTTCTTGATGACTAATTTTAATAATGCAAATGGCAAAAGTCATGCGCAATATGTATTTAAACACGCAAAACCTCTTATCTTTTTTTGTTGTTATTGTTACCACTTTTTTCCTTTGACACTACAATTTATTTATTCAGTATTTTTTAAAAACTTATTTTTTATTTATGCAATTGCATCTTAGATAATGATATGGTATACTGTATAGTAGCGTGGGCGGTCGTCCCCATCTCGTTAGAATTTTCGAATTTTAACCATTATAACCCTACTACCACTACTACTTTCATTCATGAAATCTTTCTCTCCCTTTCAAAAGAACCTAACATTTTTCACAAATTTCGTCATCCCTTTTAACAAAGTAGACACCTGTGCACGCCACGCAGCACACCTGCAGCAAAAATTACTACAGGATAAATCCCCAGGCATGCCAAAAGTCAACTTTTCTTAGTCCATTCATGTTTCTGAGCCAGAGAGAACATCTCACCTTATTCATCTTCTCAAGAGGTTGCGGCTGGGGTACCCGAACAAACCTGCCAACTCAACCGGTCGTAGTTTATTCGGTCACCATGGTATTTTTCAGTGGAAACTGAAATGAGGTTTTATTCATTATGCTTATTGAAACGGCATTAGTAATTACAATTATTAGCAAACGGTCGAAATAATCAAAAGGCACATACCATGTGAGTTTTACTCAAAGCGTAAAAACCTTTTGACAGAATGAAATTTTTAAAAGTAATTTTAATTCAATTGAAATTACAAGTGCCCATCCACCTCCACTATCATACATCCCAATTTTTTATTATGAAAAAATTATTCATTCCTGTTTACTTTCCTGTTTAATTTACGAGTTTGAAATATTGCCGTATTTACAAAATGTGTAATGGCACATTCTGGGTCTTGAATAGATGAAGGGTACATGATGATATCATGTTTTTCGCTAAGTGGCCGCGTTACCTGAATTAATCATTGCCTCACAAGAGAAATAAAGAACGAATGAGGTGGAATACGAAATTAGAGAAAAAGTCAATTCTGATAATTAATGATTGCACACTAAATGTAAACACAAGACTTTGGTAAGAACAGACATGAAATTCATAAATTTTAATTTGTGACGAATTAAAATTAATAATGTATAAAGTACAGAATAAAATAGTGTTTTTGTTTTATTAAAAAAGCTTTTAAAGAGTTTAGCATGATGATTAATTTGAATAAAAGATTTCACAAATTCACCATTCTTGCAGAAAGAGTCGCAACGTTTGTGTGGCTATCACTGTGGTAGGTTATTATTATAATTTTTGGTGGTGCCATCACTTTTATTTGTGTAAATTGCTAAATAATGAGGTGTAAATAATACTATAAACACCCATCCACTGGCTTTGAGTTAATGCCCATAACTCATCGTGACTAGATTTAGTGGTTTATTCAAAGTTTTAGAAGAATTTATGATATCGGTTGGGAATGGAAAAAATAGAGTAAATGACAAAATAGAAATTCTTTGAAAATTTTGCAAAAAGTGCATGTAAAATCTTGTATATTTTTGTAAAATATTAGCCATCTCTCGACAAGGCTTAAATTCTTATTTTAACATAGGTAATCCGGTAATATATTTCCTACAGATCTATGACAACTTGGCAGTGCCAACTATGTTTACGTGATCTTTTAAAATCATTAAGTTGGTGTACGTCGATATTAGTAATACAGATGAATGTCAAATCTGAAATGCTTCATTTGTGATGTGATTATTTGTGATTTTCGGCAATCAAAATAAATGTAAAATTTTCCTAAAGCTAAAGTTATGTTGTCACGGGATTAAACCTTTTATTTTTTGATTGCAAAAACACACGCCAGAGACTTTTATCGTTATCATGCTAACAATTCATATAAAATTTTCCATCTTTGAAAACCTGACTTGTGTTTTTAGGCTTACAGTTTTTATAACAATCTTCTTTGCAATAAATCGAATGAGGTGGTATGATAAACATTTTCATCATGCTAAACTAAATGAAAACGCTGAAAGGTGTGGGTGGCAACAACAACAAAGACAGAAACATGACCTCATATACAATATATTTATGACTTGGACTCCACACTCTTCATCGCTGCTAACTAGGAACCACAACTAAAAAATCTTGAACTGACCATACTACTCAAATGAAAATGTATAATAATCATTCTTTAAAATGAATGAATAATGATACACACTATCTTTTCTCATTTTTATACATTTTACATTGTCGTGTAAACAAGATAAAATATAATGTATGATGGGCTACGCGGTACCTATTTAGCCAGTTTTATGTATGGTTTCATAGCACGACATTTTCTTGTACGCGCTTCTTACTAATTTTTTGATATTTTTTCTAATTTATTTTGTTACTACGCGTATCAATTTATTTCAATGTGGGGAAAACAGTAATTATGTGTGCCAACTGCTGAGAATTCGCAAAGTGCAAAATCATAAAGATGAAAATCATGCCACTACTATCAACTGTACATAAAATCCTCGTGGCTATTTTCTTCAGAAACACAAGAATATTTACAGGAGAAATATCTAGGAACATGAAAACCTGTCATCACCACTAACTTATTATCCTTTGTTGATCACTTGATTAGGCATTGAGGCAACTTAAAAATATAGTTGAAACGGACATACAAAAAGATTGTCAGGGAAAACCTGGAGGTAGGAAACTTTCAGCAAGTGAAATGAGCTATTTTTATGCTGTGAAGTATCCTGCTAGAGGCGACAATTCAATGAATTTTCATTTTATTGTTGATGGACAGCAAATGAAGTCATCACAATAATAGCTCATGAAATATTAATTAGACAATTAACAACGATGTAAATTCTGCAAAATTACAAAAAGAGTTTCGTGACGTTATAAAAATGATAAAAGCTAGAAGTGATAGCTTCAATAGGGGTTATTTATTAGAAACTAAGCACAAAATATGTCATGCGGATATATTTTCATTCTTGATAACATTAATGTTACACTCTAGGATATAATATGCGGTCTTGCATCGTTGCCTCAAAACTGAAGCTTTGAAAAGTGTTGACTCACATTGAAGCAATGCAAAAAGCAATATTAACTTAATTATATTTTATCAGTAACTTTCTAATTACACCCAAAAAGTTTGGTTCGTTTTGTTGTTTTATAACTGGAAAACACTTCTTGTATTGTTACTATGGTTAAAGGTTCATTTATGGAAAGAAAGCATATCAAAGTGTCCTCTATCAACTATAGTTTTTATTCCCTATAAAAGAAGTGCCACTGTGGAACACTCATTTCATGAAACGGTTGACGGTTATTCATTATATCATTACATGTTGCAGTCCTATAGTAATTTTGAGGCAGAGTAAGATAAAGTATAATACAATCGATTTCAGCTCAAATAACTACTAGAGACAACAGAAATGTGGATGGTACGCGATAATAATATCAGTTACTTTAAATCCTAAAACAACTGTATCACGTTTCCCCATTTTTTACTCTAGTGCGTGACCAGAGATGATAATTGAATATTTGGCTCATAAACTTCGAAATATTAGCCAGGCAGTTTAGCAACGTGCTTAAAAGTATGATTTAAACTATACTGAACGGTAATTTTTACACATTTGTGGGCTCTGTTCAAAATTACAAGTTTAAGGAACTTTTATGCAAGACACAATACTCGTAAATAAATCTAAAAAAATAAATCTCCCTTTTAATTTTCCACGCACATCATCTTCACTTTTGAAGGTACATATCTGTCTTATAAATCTTGAAACTTACGCAGCTCATTACGAAATGCAAAACGGCCCATAACTTACATGCAAAAACTTTGGTTCTTGTTGTTATAGAATCAACACCTTCGTGTGGAGTTTGCTTTGTTATATCAAAGTTTGATATACATACAATACTGGGGCATAAAGTTCAAATACTGTACTTGCGGCTGATGAGAAGACGCTACTAAATTCATGACCCCCTCCTGCTTTACGTAGCACCAAATACAGAGTGACAAACTTGGCTTTGATCTGTACGATATTTTTCATAGGATTTGTCGCCCATTTAAAGCGTATGCTGCACGGTATGGCAACAAAAACTGTGATATGAATAAAATGACTTTATTTGCAATACTGTTAGTGAATGTAGGCAAATATACCAAATCCCAACCGCCACATCTTTAAAATCATGGAGAAAATTAAAAACTTGTAGATTAACAATAGTTACCTTCAAAAGTTGATCATATGAGTAATTATATGATTTATCAAAATTTCGGCAATTTTTAGTGCTTTGTTTCATGGCACCGGAATAAAAACGGACAAACCTGTAGAAATACGAGTGAAAAGAAAGTTGTTTAAGACAAGTCCTCAAAATGTCATCTGTTTTCATAAGTGAAAACACATCTCTAACTATAAAAACTAAAATGTTTAAAACATGTGATATATCATATATCATCATGATATTGGGAAACGCTTTCCATGTATTCAGTATTTTAAATCAAAACATCAGCAAAAGTACAAAATACGAAGTAGTACAAAGAAAAAATTATTAAACTGTGTGCTGCTGTTCTATTGTTCGCTCACTATTTAACATGGCACAAGCCAAGAGCGAATTTCATCCGTCATATTTGACCTTTTACTTTCAGTAAACAGCCCGTTCATCCATGTCTTTCTGTTTTCCCAAGCAGCCATTCCATCCGCTAGTACTCAGTTTACTCAAAATTTACCTGCACAAAGTGCATCAATTAAAAAGATCATAAAGTTGATTAGAAAAGTATTAAGGTTGGGCTTAAGTGAGAAAATACATGGGATTTTACATTTAACTTTTTTTTGATCCAACTCACCAACGAAGGGAGCTAAAAATCTTGTAAAATCTAAAATCTATAGTGATTGCACGGTGCGACACATGAATATGGTCCAGTTTTTGACCAAACGGACGAATATGAGGTCGGATTGTTAAAATTCGAATCCGCAGGTCCTGAATCAGGGCCTTCACGGTTCAATCTGAAATCTGTAGTGATTGCACAGTGCGACACATGATTATGGTCCAGTTTTTTACCAAATTATCGAATATGAGGTCGGATTGTTAAAATTCGAATCCGCAGGTCCTGAATCAGGGCCTTCATGGTTAAATCTGAAATCCTTAGTGATTGTAATGTGCGAAACATGATTACAGTCCAATTTTTTTTATCAAAGTTACCAATTTGCATCTGTGGTCGGGTTAATAAAATTCGTATCTGCAAGCCGTGACCAGAATACAACTATTTTGATAATGACACATACGTATAACAGTGGATGCTGATAAAAGATGATGCTACAGCTATCTAGCTTTTGATATTAATCTCAAAGTAGCCACACATGCTTGAAATTCAGGTGTCAAGAGTCGTGTTGGATTTGCATTTCAAGCTTGCAATCCTCACCCATGCTTACAACATGCATGGGTAGCATAAGCAAGCCCAAAAAATATAGTAACGACGGCTTTCATTTAGTTGCTGTTAACTTTGAGGTTGTCGTACATGGCTTGACGTTGACGGATTTCACCCAAAGTTTACAAATACGGTCTGCAGACTTGGCTTAGGGGCCTAAGCGACAAGCAAATCTTGGCTTGGCTTGCAACTTTCTGGAAGCAATTTTTGAAATACAACTGTACTGATAATGGCATGTGTAGTATGCACAGTCAACTTCACAACTGGCAGACAAATGTTACAACTATTTAGCTTTGCATATATTCAACGTGGCGCTTGCTTGAAATTCAGGTTATCCTAACTGCACCCAACGTTTAGAAATTATCCATATATCACCCTGCACAATAATATGAGTATTTAGGACCTGATACAGGCTCTCCACCTGCGGAGCGGTGGCTGGCTTTCTAGTTTGGAATATAATGTATGAACAAAAATGCCATAATATGAACTATTTAATCGAAATCCGAAATGAGATATTTTTGAAGGGATCATATTTCTGTTCTAGTGTATCTGTTCTAGTTTTCTCTGTAATGCTTAGGTAACATAAAAATCTGGTTTGAAACTGTTGAAGTCGGGGCCGAAAAAAGTTATTAAAAAGTGTGTTTCTGAGTGATAATCTGTTTGTGTAACAAAACTTGATACTTTTTTTTTACCTGGGTGGCTTTTCCGTACAGTTTACCGTAAAAACTAAACATTTTCAAGTGATGATCACCCACGGCCAGAAGCCAGTTTGATGGTGGTCGCTAATGGACAAAGATGGTGCAAAATGATCAAAAACAGTGTAGTGTTTCAGTCTTTGGCAAACCTGCATGCAAACTGTGTGCGTAGTGCACGAACAGAAGTACTTGAAACAAAAGCAAGCATAAACAAACGGCTAGAGAAAAATTGTATTATCTTTTAACATTATACCGATAACAATGCAAATTCACCAGGTCAAATCTTAAGTCTGATCACGGGGCTCATGATAATACTGACTGGTTGTTGTGTGTCTGTGGCTTAATGCGCATATTTATTTTCAATTTTTCAAAATTATGGTAATAAAATTTTATGTTGTTGCTGGGTCACATTTTGGCTTTGGCCTGACTTTGTGATTTAGCTTTACACTTGTACATATGCACAGATATAAAGTTTGCAACAATGCAAATTACAAGGCTGTCAGAAAATAAGTTTGAAATCTGAACTAAAGCGAAAGTCTAGGGCAGCTCAAGTGCTTGATGTATAGTACATAATATACTGCTGATTGGACATTAAATGTGGTAATGGTATCGTACCCAAAAACCATTACACATATATTTATCATTTATTTTGGTGAGGTTTACAAAATGAGGACATAACTCCGAAAATTCTCCCATATGGACTTATAAAATGCCGACTTTTCGATAAAAGAAATACCGACAAAGCTCAAAAGGTGCACTTAATTACTTAGCAAATATATGCATTTAAATAAGAAATAAGCAAATCAGTTAGAATAATAAAATGCTTAAAAGTGGAAATATTCACTACTAAAAGGCAAAAGAACAAAATGAATTGAACTCATGGTTCAGAATATAAATGAAGTTTCTTGTGAATATTCAAACTTGAAACAAAATGATCCGGCTAACCCTTCATCCAGCGCGTGCTCAAACGAAGATTTAATCAACGCCATAGCCATGTTCTTTTTATACCGACTTTATGGCCATTGCGGCTGAATCTTAACATAAAAATTTCCTGGTTAATTTTTCAATGCTGCATGCAATCATCATCGTGAAAACAAAAGTTTCGTGTGGTGCTGGTGTAGAATATTCCGGCGCTTTCGACACTACCTGTCATCTTTACCATTTCAAAGTTTGCATACAAAATATCTATATCAATAAATATAATTTCATTGCAATAAAACCTGGTGTAGACCTTTTCTTGCAAAAAACCACAACTCAATTCTATTTTGTTCGTTAATGCAGATTATTGATCTTCAACACAATTGATACTAAAATTTTTTATGGGTTTGACCAGAGTTCATTTGCCGATTGTTGAGTACACAAAAATAGGCCATCTAACAACCAGATAGCTGCTGTGTTAGGACTTTAAGAGTGTGATTACAGTTTCTTACATTAATTATAATCTAGAACAGTACTATAATTATATTTCAATGGTACTAAGGTTCGGTCCTTTACTGATAAAACACTCTCCCGAAATACAATCCCTAACGGTTAATGGCCCGTATATTTTTAATGACTGGTTAAGCAGACAATTCTCAGGGACGTCTTGGCCTTTGGAATTTGGGTGATAACATCACCATAGAAAATCGCATAAATAACAATTCACACAACACCATACATCGTTCTATGCAATGTCACTTGCTGAGTCAATACATATTCTATCACGCTACTTCACACTTTTTGTCAACATGTTGAACATAACATTTCTTTTTTGTGTAATATTCCCTGTAATTTTTAATGACTCTTCAAAGTGACAAGAAAAAGTCAAAAATAGAGAAAAGATATATATATGCCATTCCTTAAATAATATTTCATAACTATTCGCCTCTACGATTAGGGTGTTTGAAATATGTGTTATTAACTTGTGGTTAATCAGCGTGTGGGCGTTACTTTTTTGCTCTTACAGCTTCAGTGGCAAAGGAGACATAAATAAAGCAGTATTTGTCATTCAGAGCATTCAGAAATTTAAAGTTTGAATGTCTAATTAAAAATTTTGATGACCAAACTAATAAAGATTTTAGCATCCTTTATACTATAAATATCACACTGGCTCACCCTAGAACCCTTCATTTTCCAACTTCTATTGCATGTGAAAGCTAATGTTATCTAAGACTCCTTGAGTATTATGCACAGGATCTACCTAAAAAATGCAACAAAACACAGAAATTTTGCTACTATTTGCGTTGCAATTTTCCCATTCCCTGTGTTCGTCAAAGTTACAACCAATTTCTCTTTCCCCCCAAGAACAACTAGTGTATAATATTGCACTTCAGCAATTGTCACACTGTTCAGTGATTTTTCTTGGGGTAGACAGTTCTATTGAACAGCTATATCCTTTTATAAGTAGTATTCATTTTTCAAGCATTGTATTTAATTCCAACCCGAAATTGAGAACTGATGAACGTTTCGAAATGCGAAAATTTAGTTCATTTTACAAGCTAATAGTAACATTCGTGCCAAGTGCAGAATCGGCATCACTTAACGTTGATATCCTTAGAGCATTCATTTTACCACCCAATCTTACACCCCTTATTAAACGAGATGTGGATTATTTTATATTTCTCTTGGGAAATAATTTACCAACGGACAGAATGCCAGAAGCGGATTCATATTTCTTGGAAGTATTAAGAAATTTGAGATTTTCAATTTTGATACCTCCAAATTCAAAAATTACAGAGATTAGTACATTTTCTCAGGAAATTTTTCTAAAACGTCCAAACCAAATTCAATCCTCACTCTCAACTTTCACATTTACAGATTCTACAAAAGACATGCAAGGATATCACCTTCGCGTTGCAGGTCCAATCAAATACACTTCAGTTTTCGAAGTGGAGCGAACAGTTCAAGGTAACTACTATATCAAGCGAGGTCTGTATGCGGATATGTTTCATTTGGTCCAGCAGAAATTAAACTTTTCCTACACTTTTCAACCTTGCCAAGCCTCCGGCAAAAAATCCCGAGTGTGCAAAACCGGAGTTCTGCTACCCAATGGAACATGGATAGGTTGTGTTGGTGATCTGCTGTACAATCGCGCAGATTTTGCAATAGCCACTAGTGCCGTAGACGCTGACCGTTATAATGTGGTTGAGTATTTAACTCCAATTTGTTACAACTATATAATGTATTTTACACATCGGCCGAACGTAATCTATTCCTGGAAAATTTCTTTTGAAACTTTTGATATTTCCGTGTGGGCATTTGTTGGTCTGATAACAGTGTCAGCTTTAGTGGCCACATTTGTATTCACAAGGACAAAGGACCATACGCTGCCATACTTGGCATTGTTCATTTACGGAAATTTACTTGGCCAGCCAATAAGTTCATTGCCAACATCGGTTTCATGTAGATTTGTGTACGGTACTTGGCTGCTGGCAAGCATTGTAATCGGGTCAGCGTATGAAAGTAGTTTGAAAGCCCGTTTGGTTTCACCGGGAACTGAATTTGTACCTCAGACT
This sequence comes from Entomobrya proxima, assembly GCA_029691765.1. NCBI lineage: Eukaryota > Metazoa > Arthropoda > Collembola > Entomobryomorpha > Entomobryidae > Entomobrya > Entomobrya proxima. The sequence continues at coordinate 38,442,113 of CM056168.1, forward strand.
ATGTCTGAATTGGTTAAGGGTTACCCTGGCTACAAATGGGGTGCGTCGATGGGTTTCCGTGGGGGAATCGGCGAGCAAGTATTTTTGCACAGTGAAAATCCTATCATTAAATCCGCATACAAATACTTACATGGAGATGCTAATCTGGTGGAATGTCTTTATAAAGCAGCTACCTCAAATTATGCCTGCTTCCACTGGGATGTCATGGCAAAAGTTATAATGCAGACGGAATTTGTGGCAAATAATGGACACGCGTACGATTTTCTATTTGCAAAGGAAACTGTGATGTTTTTACCGAGAACATGGAGTACTAGAAAACGGGAAGTATATTCGGCAGGATTCAATTTTGTGACGGGGCAAGCATTTGACACGGGTCTATGGCAACAAATAATGGCACGGGATGCAAGAAGTTTGAGACGGGTTCTCAGGGAGCAAGTGAAACAGGGTGAACGAGGGCCCTTGTTAGGCACACAGTTGGATGATGAGGATGATGGGCCAAAACCATATAAACTGGAGACAGTGAAGGCAGCATTCATTTCATTGTTATTGGGCTCATCGATTGGGTGTTTTATGTTATTTGGAGAAATGCTAGCGAAAGAAGCAGTTTCTGCAGGGAATCGGGTGGTGAAAGTCAAGTTAAAAACTCAGTTATACATTTTTATGAACGAATTGCTTTGAACATACACGTGTGCTATTATATGCTGGCTACCTAGACCTTTCAATATGCTATCGACCTTCACCGAAATTTCTTTAATCTTTAATGAGTTTGTACCTGTGTTTTTCTTAGTCTTCAAAATGAACTTCTATGCGTTAAGCGGCGACTTACTCCATGATAATGACATCAAACTGACAGTATATAGTAAACGTGTTTAGATTGCCTTGTCATAACAAGTCAAGATGGAAATGTTTACAATCAACAAGACCATGATGATAAGCAATATAATGAGAATTTTCTGTCTTTTTGAGTTGAATATGTTTCAACCTCGAGAGAAAGTACGCATTGTTTATAAATTTCTGCCAGTTTGTAAATTATCTATTGACATTGACATCATTAGGATTCAGCAAGAAAAAGTGCTGGAGCTGATTTAATTATCATTTTCTAAAACATTAAAATCCGTTGGGAGTGTGTTTTGAAATTCGGTAAAACAAGGTATTAATTCATTGTATTTTGTATTTGACATTGGACAAGCTTCCTAACGAACATGTAGATCGATCGAAATTTATAAAACTGTTCAAAGTTTCGGACTTGTATCATGCACATACTAATAGTCAGTAATTTTTATAAATAAAAACACAAATTGTTATTAAGTTGAAACACTTCATTCATTTGTCATAAATTCATTTTCATACTTAATTTTTAGAAATGTATTTAAAAATGATGTATTATGTAAAGTTTTTGGTAAACACTAGGTCATAGTCATACGTTTGATGATTGCTAATGATTTCACAAGTCATTATTACTCAAGTCAAGATAAAAATAGTGAAGATATCCTTGGTGTTTGATAGTTTGATGCAACATGAATTAAAGTTTTTCCTAGCTTCCTTTTCAAGCTTGAAATATAAGTTTTTAAATTCGCTAAATGCACTAAACTAAACTTATGCACAATTCTTATTCCAAAAGATGATTTACGTATGCCTAGTACACAGTTGAGTACATCAGATGATATATTCGTGGTTTTGTTTGGTTGTATTAATTCATGAATAGCTGACATAAATAGTGAGGTTTTTATGAATCCCATAATAAATATCGCGCAGAAAGGTGTGCTACATAAAAGTTATAATGGAGTCATTAAAGCGCTTTTCAATTCCACCTAGATTCACCAGTCGCCGCAGTGTTAAACCTCGTAAATTTGCGTTACTGGTCATTCTGGTGGTGGCATACTATCTTCTCTGGATATGGATTCTAGCCGTTTACGGCGGAGATCTAGTTTCATCCTTCTTTACCGCATACGCTTTACCAGGTAAGTAGTTTTTAGATACTCATGTTCTGAAAAAGAATTAATTAAACTGTAATGATGGCATGCAATATACTTCCCACAGCAAATACGAATCCAGGACCAGCTTTCATGAATAAGCCTGCCAACTTTTTGATAAGCACAAGCAATTGTAAAATTCCTGAGTTGCCTGCCTGGACACCGGAAGCTCGTATATTGCTAGAGAAGAAATGTAGTGGTGAGTTTAAGGGTCCTCCAAAGTGCACCAGAAATCCTCTGCATTCTTGGGGCTACGTGAACGGATTGGTACGCTCTTAGCTTAAAATTAAGGTTGTAGCTTACATTTGAAACTAATTGCTGACTTTATGAATTATCTACATATTTAAGTATCTGCACATTAACTTAACGGCAGTTATGGAATCTGGCTACTCCTGGAAGTCCATTCGGTGCTGCTACCGCGAAATCATTAGGGTGGAACAGGAATTCAACACCAGTGACATGAATGCCGACAAAGTTGTTAGGTACTAATGTCGATTTAACTCGTGAACTTTATCAATCCTAATCCTAATATCCTAATGACTAATGACTATTAACCTCCAAAACTACTATACGTCCAGATATTCGGATGAATGCTACCCTGTTCAGCAGCCACGACAAGAAGTAACAGCCCAGTTTATTCGTCTGCACTGCATATCTACCACTTTCCCCACATTTGGCTCCGTGGTTTCCCGTCAATTTTTTGCCATCGCTAAACCAGACTCTGTCGCCTTGTCCAAAATGAATACTTGGAGAAAGTTCTCCAAGAATGCAACATCTGCAAGACCATCCGCACCTCATATAATTATCCTTGGCGTTGACTCCATGTCCCGACTTGGTAGCCTAAGAAACTTTCCCAAAACCATAGAAATCCTACAGTCCTTGGATGCAGTGGAAATGAAAGTTTACAACAAAATTGGCCAAACCACATTTCCAAACACGGTGGCCTTTCTTGCAGGACATACCCTAAGCGAAATCACCAATTATTGCTATCGAGAACTATCAGAACCCCAGGATAATTGCCCTTATCTCTGGAAAGCATTCAATCAAGTAGGTTACCTGACCACTACAATGGAGGACTCATCACGTAGAACCGCTTTTAATTTTCTGAAGAGAGGCTTCATCCGCAAACCAGTGGACTTTTACTTGCGACCGTTTGTGCTGACTGTAATGAAATATCTTCCCCGAACTCATCCTGAATATATTCGATGTTTGGCAGGTCGACAGGTAGAGGAAGTACTACTGAAGTACCTTACTGATATCTTAGAACTGGCTAAACCTTCCAACACTCCAGTTTTTGCACATGTGTGGATTGCTGGTTTGTCACATCAATGTACAACCACGCCCAAGTACTCTGACCGTTTGCTGGCTACTACCGTACAGAATCTTATCAAGAGATTCAACAACACAATTCTAATATTTATGGGTGACCATGGAGAAGCGTTTGGTGAATTTCGGGAAACATTGCAAGGCTGGTATGAAGATCATTTGCCCATGTTCTGGATATACCTGCCAGACGATATTCGTAGAAATTACCCGCAATGGCAAAGATCTCTGGAGATAAACTCAAACAGACTCACATCACATTTTGATCTATACAAAACCATGGTCCATGTTTTACAAACGTTTGACACGAAAAAGGTGGCGTGGGAAACTTATGATAAGTTGACAATTCAACGTGGACAATCATTGTTTATACCTGTGCCTGAAAATCGAAGCTGCCAAATGGCTGGAATCCCCGAAGGATATTGTGTGTGCTCCCCTCCGATGCAACTTGATGTAAACGACAAAATGTCCAAAAAAGTTGCATCATTTGCCGTTGAATATATTGCCAAATTGTTACCATTGGATGCTTGCGAGCGTCCAGTTTTGAAGGAAATCAAGAGCATAAAATCTTTCCAAACACCAGCAGGCAGCATAGTTTATCTTTTCACGTTTATCATTGACCCCGGTGAATTTCTGTTGGAGGCGACTATAAAGGAAGATCTGAATGAAGATGGAAAGTTGGAGGTGACCAAGGAAATGTTACGAATAAACACAATGGCAAAGAAAATGAATTGTATGACAAAGGATCCATCCTTAGAAAAATTATGCTATTGTAAATAATATTAGAGTAGAACTTTAATGAAATTCATTTTTATTTGTTTCATCTTAAACAATATCCAGCAACAATAAAGTAACTGTGTTTCGTACAATATCATCGCAAATGCACAATCCCAACTTACAGGTAGCCACACCGTAAGGACCAACACTAAATCCTGCGGGTACAGACGCTCGTAACATCATTTTCTCATACTTTAGTTTCAGGTGACCGTCCCATAGTCGCTTAAATTGCAATAAATTTTGTCGGGGTAAATCTGCTAAATAGGTCAGCACAATGGCAATTACAAAACACACTCCAACAAGAATAGGCGTAGCTAAATATGTGAGAATGTGTATCATGCCATACATTTTTAGGGCCGGATAGGCGGAAGTAGAGGCTAGCAAAATACCAACAAATACTAAAATGGATAGAAATGTTACGAGTACTTCGTTTGCCAATTGGACAAGAATTTTAGCATTTTGAAATTTCATGTAGTCCCTTTTAAAACGAGTCACGGGTATGGAATAGGGTAATGCCTTGAATGAACACGTATAAGCTTGCATTCCCTCCAGAAAAGAAATTACTATTAGAAAAACGGATATAAAAGAAAACACCGCGTAAAAAACTGTTCCGGAATATACAAATCCGAAGATAATTTTCAAGAGTAAATTCGGTGTTTTAAATAAAAGTTGGTTAGGGTCGAAATCTATGGTAAAGGGTACTACGAGGAAACCTGGTGGGAAAAGAAGAAACGAAGTGGCAAATAAGTATACAAACAGTTCTTGAATTGATTTTGTTCCCAGAAACGGTATTTTAATTTTATGTATGGGTGGATCCACTCGAGAGATCCTAACCAGTTTGTTAGTTTGATTGACCATATACGCTAGTTGCCGGCATTGTTTCCATTGCGTGTACAAAAGTGAAAGAGCCACCGTACAAAAGCACACGACTATTGCATAGAGTACACCTTGTTCCATGTTGTAAATCGTAAATGTTTTCCAGTGGTAAAACAACCATAAAAGACGAAATATTGCAATTACGTAGTGGTACACCCAACTGAAGGCACCAAAGTAGCGACATAATCTAAATAGTTTGCTATAATATTTAGGATCCGTTTCAACTTCCCGTGTAGCTAGGTTAATGCGATATGGCTGATAAACAATCCGCTGTAATAGCAAATGAACCTTAAAAACTGCACTTGTTAGTGACATAATTTTAACTTAAGGAAGTTTATATATTTGATAAATGACGATGCAAATTAAAGCAATTTTGATAATTTTAGAAATAGTGTTCTTAGTTGGAATATGCAAAGACTTTGAATGCTAAGTTTACAGCTTTCCCTTGAACTTTCAAAGACTAACTCATGCATGCACGCGTAAAACTAAAAGATATATTATTAAATATAATATCATGAATATATTTAATCGATTTTTTATTGATTGATAGATTGACTGAAGATGGCTTCACATTGTACTTATCGTTATATTCATAAAAAATTTACTATTTTAATACTATTCTATAATTCTATCGGAATTTATCATTGCATCGAATCAAGTTAATTTACTTGGCTTATTCAAATACAACTTTAAAGAATTCGATCCGTAACCAATAAACTTTTTTTTATTATGTATTAAGTTACATTTGTGCACGAATAATGAAATTGAATTCTTATCTGACGGATTCTGAGTTTATTATTGAACTGAAGTATATTTTTCCAAATGATAAATATTATACATATTAAACATGTATTATTAGACAGAGTAAATGATACGCTTATTAGGTACTTTATGTTAACAAAAACGCTAAAAAATATTGTGCATTTCCAAATAGAACGCTCTTTTGTTTTTTATAAATGCATACGTATACAGAAACTTTTAAAATACTTTTATGATCCTTTGAAATTAAGTGTTCTACCCAGTATTAAAACCTCATAGCATAATATGTTTGTTTTGGAGAATCATCGATTAAAAAGCCATGGAAATTAGTACTGACACATGTCATATTGATTCATTGACTGAGCTAACAAAAGTATATAAATAGCTTATTTACTGGATTTGTTAACATAATATTCGGACATATTCAAAAGTATCAAAATGTTCCGAGATAGGGTACAAATTATCTTGACTCAAATGAATCTCGTGGAATTTTTTAGAACGGTGTGCATCTGTCCTTGACGTACGTAGGGCATAATAATAAAACTTTTCGAGTAGGTATTCAAGAAATCATTTTCCCCCGAAAATCATTTTTACACAAAGTACTTAAAGCATAAAAATTCATCTTTTCAATTTCCATTATCAAGAAAAGTCATGCTGTCGTTTTGAGAAAATTGGTTTGGGCTTATACCATCGATCTGTGGATAGATTTGTTACGATACTGGTTAAACAGCAGTTAGCGAAAATCATGGAAATTGTTTGAACAAATCCATTTTGACTTTACATGAATTTTAATTAAAAATTGGCAAATTCACTCAAATTACCTTTGCTGCACATTTCTCATCAAGAGTTCTATAAAGTCATTAGTCAATTAATGCCTAAAACAAAAATATGAAATGCATACGCACCGAAGTTATTTGAAATCTTTATTAAAACGACTGATAAATTCAATTCTATTAAAACTTCCAGTTATCAGTGCTTTCAATTTATTTCACCATGATTGTGTTGATGACAAAACTGTTTTGCGAGTTTTAATTTTTGCTTATAATATTTGCTTAGGCTTTTATTAGTCTTTTAAATGGAATACCATCCACAAGTAATTACATGCATACCTATTAATTATACAGACATTCCTGTGCAAGGCTTAGATGAAATTGGTTCATCAATAATTGATTACTATAAACCTATCATGCAGCTATAAAACTGGTCCTGTTTTTTAACTCGCGTTCCAGAAAGATAACCAATGTTGACTTTCGTTGATGGTGGTTTTATATAATATCCTAGCCTTAATTTCCCAGGGAACAATCAAAATTACGTTTTCTATCATGGTTACGGTGTTTGAGTAAGCATTAAATGGACTGCTTACTGAAATGGAACTCACTAAATACCTACTTGTGAAGCATTGGAATAATTCAACATTTAAACAAAAACAGCCACACAATATCAACAATAATACCATTGCAAAATTGCAAAACAACGTTTGGAAGCATAATAACAAGGAATTATTATAATTGTAAGCCTTTTCGGACTCTTTTTTGTAATGTAAACAAAACATCTCCGACCAGTCGCTTTCGCCATCTTCTTTTCAGAGACTCCACATTGACATACTAGTAGTATCACTATATATTCATAAAAAGTGCTTAGGCTACAGTTTAGGATATCTGGATCGGCTAGTTATAGGACCAGAAAGTGAACGTATATAAAAATGACTTTCACGTTGGGAGCTTTCAAAGTTCACTTTTTGCTCCAAAATTGGATAATTCAACCATACTACGTTAGTGCAACAACATATTTATTATGTCATGATAAAAATTATTATACTTTGAAACAACGGTTGGTTCGCGTTTCAATTATATTCTGCTGGATTTCCATAGTCCTCCTTTGTGCTTTTCGTCTGATTTGGTTGATAGGTCATTGGAAATCGTCTGCAAGTGCACACATGAATCATGTAATTGTTCTCGGAATAGTAATTTGCATGGGTCTTGTAATCCTACTTGGTTACTACATGCAAGCGGAATATGCAGACGATATAATTTTTATGCTAAATCAAGCTCGTTTGAAAGCTTCTACGAATCATGCAAAACATGACTGTTGCACGCAGCGTTTTATCTTCGCACTGACATTTTCATTTCTTCTCTTTGTACCGGGCTTTTTTGGCCTTCCACTTGCCGTTTCGCACCATCCGCTAAAAAGGATTTTTGGAATGACAGTGTTTTCAGAAATATGTAGCGCATTTGTGTATGGAACCATTATGTTATATGGGTCAGCAACTCTCTTATCTGTCTTTTTGATGCTGATTGGAGTTTTCGAATCCGCCCATCTGTTAAACATTCAAAGTCTCAAGCTTGAAAAGCATTCCATACACGGAGTATATTTTCAGTTTCGGTTGCAGTATCAAAGGTTGCTTTATGGAAAAGTCTTAACGAAAATTGCAAACAATACATATGCTCATTTTCTTTCGGTATTAATTTCTGTTGGAATATTATTAGCATCATGTGTCACTTATGCAACAATTAAAATGTACAACTTGCTGCACATTTCTACATACTTGGCTGCTTCGTCCATTATGGTTGTCTGTTATACACTGGCTATTTTTCTGACAACGTTAATTGATCTACCTAGAAAGGATGTGGTAGAATTCAAACGATTTTGGAAGTTCTTTCTTATAAAAAAGCAAGATCGCATGAAACTTGAGGCTGTAGACTCCAAAGGGATTTATGCTGCACCCGGCAAAACTTGGACTGCGCATTTGCGATGATATGGGGGAAAATGCGGCAACGTTGTTATTACTTGGAATAATGTAATTACTATTTATAATATTATGTAATATTTAGTTTCATTTAGTCTATTGTTGTATATAGTAAGTAGGATTTGGAAAATGGGTCAGCGTACTGGTATAGTATGAATTTAGTAACAATCATCGCAAAACTCTTTTCGATACATAATTACATAAAGTGTTTTGATGCTTTGTAATAACACAGTCTGTATTTCGAAAACTTCAATAAAATATTGTATTATGCTTGAGTTGTAAAAAATGCTTCATGAATCAAATTGATCTGTTTTTATGAAAAAGAGAAGATTCAGAGTTGTACTATGCAAGAAATTTTTTCGTTGGATGGAGTTGAGTTTCGTTGCTCCAGTAACAAAGGAATTTGGTACGATAATTTAGTTTTTTCCTAACAGTACGTTAGTACGTTCACGTTTTTATTACACTAATTATGCAGGATTCAGGAAGGAAGTGCGTCTTAAGGATTAATTTTTCAATAGGTATAATAAAGTTCTATCAAATAATGAAATAATGTCGTGTAAAATCTTTGTGTTAGTGTTTTGATTGCATATTATTGCATACTTCATTTCATACACATAGCATCCAAAGCATGCAAATCAATTCCCTTTCACTTTGCATTTCCAATTAGCTAGGTTCATTTAGCAAAAACATTTTAAAACACCAAGAAAAAGTTTAGTAATACATAGATTGATTCATGACATTCATGTGATACGAGTAGCAAACAGCAACTTAACAATTCTTACTACTCTATCTTTCTCTTTTTCGTTTCCTTACAAAGCAATCTAAATAGGTAGATAGTACAGCGTACAAATAATAAAATTAGAAACGCCATAATTAGTATGGCAACAAGTAATATGGCTAACAGGAAAGCATACACGTCCAGTAGTCTCCTCTGCCACCAAGATTGTGTCATTGCCAAGGGTTTTAGCAGACTCGTGTTGTACTTTAAAACGTATTCTACCCAGTAATGGGCATTTTCCAAAGGATCAACTGGACGATCCCGGAACATGTTTGAGAGTTCCTTTAGTCGACTTTTGTATCTGTAAATTTAGTAAATTATCATTTTATATTTGAAGAATCATAATTTAGGATAAATGTTATCATGAATATCATTCTACCGTGCCTACTGCTTACCTATCATCGTTAATAATTTGCCTTATGGCATTAGCCAACACCTCTGACGTTATGGATGCAATTTCTAGTGAAATGGCTGCGCCAATATACTCGAGACGGTTGGCATTAAAATCTTGATCAGCTAGAATTGTTCATTTTTGCAAATTGGATAAAGTTCACAGAATAAAGTTCAACGTTCATAAATTCAAATTGCAAATTCAATTTTTAGACGCACGCACCAAAGATGGGAAATGCAATCATTGGAACTCCATAACAGATTGCTTCCTGTACACTAGGTCTTCCAGCCTGGGTAACAAACGCCTTTATTTTTGGATGAGCTTAAAATAATCATTAGTTTACACGGATTTAGCATAGATTGGAGAAATCTCCCCCATGTACCATGCACTATGTAGAAAGAATAGTACCAAGAATATCCCTTTGGGGAAACCATCTTTGAAACAGTACATTGGATGGCATTCCTTGAGGAATATTTCCAGTCCACTTAAATAAAAAATTAAGTTCTGGAAACCTGATAAACGTCCCAATAAACTCATTCAAGAGCCATTGTGGCATAGCAGACGCTGTCACAGCACTTCCAAAACTGATGTAAACAAATCCTTTGCTTTTGTTATCGTTAATAAACGTCTCTAGTTCCTACAAAAACATGCAAGTGTTAGCGAATACCCAGACATTTTCCAAATTTATCGAAACCAGAAAAAGGTTTGCTCACATTCGAAAGAGGCTTTCTAGCCTTTCGTTCCGTTTCACTGCACAACAGTCCTGAATAGCTTACAAACATTGGTGGTAGGGACATTGGATAATCTTCAATGAAATAAGTATTATGCAGTACAAGACTCGTTTCTTGCTCAATTTCCTCAAAACTGGGCATATCCGGTAGATTTAGCTTCTCCCTTGAGATCTTTTCCATCACGCGTAGAATTTTTATGAAGTTATATCGCCAAATTAAGGGTGCTAATGTGGTCAGTGTTCTGCTCCACAAGCTATTCATATCATTAGGGTTTCGATTAAACATGAATTCGGGAATGCTAGACGTTTCCGGAACTATTCCAAATGTATCCCAATGAGATGGTCTGGTTATCGGATTGAATATGATGTGTTTTGCACGAAACTTGTAAACAAGCCCAAAACCACATTGGCTAAATCCACCGTCTACCAGTACAAGATCATAATGCAAGCCAGGCCGAGATAACCATTGTTGAATATTTGGACTGTCATAAAATGCCTCACAAAATTCTATGCTTTTGACAAACACTCCTTTTAGCCAGTCGTTTACTGTGTGGTTCAACCGAATATTAATGTCTAAATCCCCAACGAAATTGTCCACTGCTGCTAACAAGGATGCAGGAGCAAGCTCCTCGATTCGAGGATGATACCCGGGACGATTTGAAATGGGGAAAATGTAAGTGACATTGTGACCAGTGTCTGCTAGTTTTTCTGCAAGTGGCCAAATGGAAGTTCGATGACTGGCAGTAACAAATGTGTGGAAAAATAGAATGTTTGCCGAATCCACAATAGGTACCACATCATTATAAAAACACAGAAACGTAATTAGTTTTAAATAAATTGCTGTTAGTTTGCTCTGTTTCATTTTGCAAAATACTGGCCCGCGATCAGCGGTTGCAACAAACGAGAGATATATAATGGCATATCAAAACGCGATTAAGGCATTAAAAGCATGTGTGGTAAAAAGTCAGTGTAAACGCTCAACTAGCCTCAACACACTTGGGATGGGTATTCCAATACCAAGATAAGAAGTTTATTTATGCAATTTTTACCCGTTGACTTGTGTTAAAGAGCAAAGTACATATTATATGTAGTTTGCAAAAATTCACATACATAAAAGCATAAATACTACCTCAGGTTGATGTTTGACTTGTTGAAATGTATCATGGAACATAAAACAATAAAACATTGATGCTTCAAAGCCCATACAGAATTGCAACTTATTTATATTTATTAGCTAATGTTACAATTGACCTAAAAACCAGTTTAATTTCAAATGAATGCAAGTGCGAGTGATATTTGAAGGAAAATCCAACACTTACAACTTAAAGCACTTCACATTTTTATGCAAATGGTCGATATGTATTTTTAAAATGGAAATACGTATATATAGGTATAGAAAGCTTAAAATATTCCTTCTTTTTTTGTTTTTCTGTATGCATAGCAGAACCACACGATTACAAGACTTGCCTAATTTTAAAAATTGTGCTATTAAAAGATTGCCACGTGTACTATTGACTATTATATGCCTGCGAAAAACTCTATGTACATTTTGATAACAAGTTGTTATGAGCAATTTAAAAATGAATTTATTATTTTTGTTTCCATCATATAAAATTAATCCAATAGGTATTATCCAACATTATGACACATGACAGATAGCATTAAAACATATTTCTGATTATTTGCGCACTATCAATGGTAATGAGCAATGATGATCAAGTATGGTTCTAAATTAACATTTTCGTCGATAGCAGAAACGTTTAGGAATTCGACCGAACTCTTAGGATTTTATAGGGTTTGAAAAATTAAAAGAGTTGTAATTTTTCGGTGATAAATGGTTCAACTATCAAACTGTAAAAAATATCAATATATAAAATTTGTGCGTTATACAATGTAGCTTACAAAATCAGAGCCTATGAAATTTTAAATGTTTTGATGAAAGGAAAAAAACAATTTCATTGCTTGCAAAAATAGAACATTTAAACATAATTTATTTCGATAACTATCGACTAACTCATCCTACTCGTAACGCACAATAAGAATCAATATTAATATGAACTGCCAAGAAAACAAACTTGATTATAGCTTTTGTCCCGCATTGGCCGAAAGCAATATAATATGTATATTATTTTCATTATAAAGATTTAATGATACTTTAATATTTGACATTTTAAACCAAAAGGCTTGAATTGAAGTTTAATAGAACTTTGATCAAGTAGAGATATTTTGAAATAGCAGAAAGTTTACTGCATTATTACTTGATGTCAATTGACTTACTTAAGTGCAGTTAAAACCGAGTATTGTAGTTAGTAATAAGTAATAACGCATAAATAGTGTAAGACATACATAATGTATCTTGCCTTAGGAGCTTTCAAGGTGCACTCCCTTGTGCAGCAACTTGTTCCAATGCCTTACACCGTTCACGTCTCGACCATGAGTGTGGGTCAAAGTCAATTGTACAATAACAACATTCGTCGGAAATTTCGAACCTTCAGCCGGTTGCTCGGAACTTTTGTCTTCTTGTTCTCCTTGTACCGATTAGTTTGGTTATTTTCCCACCGCGAAACATACGGAAAGCGTAACGTCGACCAGGCTGTCATATACGCCATTATTGCGTGTCTAGGTGCTATAGTAACATCGGCTGGCATTGTACAAACAACACAGTGCTATGGAATTGAATATTTAGTAAATCAGACAATGAAATGTGCCCTTGGTACTCGTAGGGTTTCCATACATTCTCGAAGATTGTCCGATGTGGGTAGAAGATCTGCAGAAGAACTTTTCATATTTCAGTTTGCTTTTGCATTCTTCTTTCTCCCCGTGGCGTTCTCTGGCTTACCGTTTGCAATCGATTATGATCCAGTGCAATGTCTATTTGGTTTAGAAATCTATGTCAAATTTATTGCAGCGTTTGTATATTTTTCAGTTGCACTTTACGCTTCAATGACTGTTCTCTCTGTGCTGCTTATTTTAATTTCATTTGTCGAAGGGATAGGAATCTTCTCTAAAGTTTTAAAGTGTAGGGATAATGGCTTACGCCTAGCAACAAGTGGATACAGAGACTCTTACAAAGTATATAATGTCACCCGAATTTTAATCAAGATAACCGATGACGTGTTCTCAGCATTTTTAACAGTGTTGATATTTGTCGGTGTTTTAGTGGGTTCCTGTCAAGCTTATGCATCCCTGAAAATGTATAACCATTTAGCATTTGTCACATACATGGTGTGTCCATTGTTAACATTGTGCGTCTTTGGTGTCGCCATTATTCTCACCTATCTGGCTGACTTGCCCCAGCGTAACATTAAAGTATTCAAACAAGTTTGGAAATGCTTTGTAGTAAGGAAAGAGTTTAGAAAAATGCTCACCGCTATTCGGCCGACTGGATTTATTGTAGGGCCATACGGAGTTGTCACGGGAAGGCTTGGACTAACAATTTGTGATGACATTGTAAGAAATACGGTGACGCTACTTTTGTTTGGATTCATATGATTCATATATCAGCGCAAAACTTTGGACTACCATTTATCATTACCACTGTATTGTCACTGTGATGATAAGCATGACATGTTCAGGATTCACGATAGCATCAATTAACAATCGTATTCTATTTCATAATAGCATGACAAAACCAGAAACAAAAAAGTTGTTTAAAGTTTTGTATACAGTTTTGTATCCATGCATGCATATGTGACGATTATGGGGCTTAACTGGAAATGAATTTTTAATATAGGCCCAGCTTTGTAGCGTGCTTAGAGCATTCCTAAAGTGAAAGAACACGCAATCGATAAAAAAAGAGTTTTCAATTACAATATTTCGTGTGTAATGCTAACCGCCTAGTTTTGAATCAAGAGAAAGCTACTTGTCAACTTATGAAGAAATGCTCTATCTAATAGTTTCCAATTCAGAGAAATGGAAACAGGTACTATAGATAATGACAGTGGAGGTATCAGTGAAGCAGAAATTTTGATGCGGAAGTAATGTATGTGTGTATGATATAAATGAAAGATTGAAAATTTATATTTTTGGTTTTCGTGTCAGTATATTGACCATTGGTGAGGCACATTTTAACAAATCGATTGCACAACTTTCACTGTTTCCCAAGTAAATGCTAAAATTTCAAACTCAAAGTGTCTACATACTACAGCGCGAGCGCATGCATCTACTGTTTGCTTATAGGTAATTTCAACAACATTGCAAAGCAATAAGCACTCAAAGCAGATTGAAAAGTAACCAAAGAAGAAGAATAAACTGTAGGTTCCTGATCACAAATTTCATTCCTAAATTTGTGATTCTAAAGAGTGCCAAAATATATCCATCGCGATCATGACCAAATTGTTTTGTGTACCTTCAGTTTATCTGAAAATTATTTTGTATTTAAACAAGTTGACTTGATCAGATCCATATACCAAAACGGTTGTTCCCTTCCCTTCTTTGCGATGTTCCGAAAAATTTTATCGAAAAGGCGTTTGCTTTTGGTTCTCGTTATTTCCCTGGTCGGGATCTATTCAATTTTTGACTGCACTTTCTTCACCAGTAAAACTACAAGTAACCTTACCGATACTACGATAAAACGGGGTTACGTAGTGAAAACTAGCACGTGCAAAATCCCTGATTTTGACCCCTGGAGCGAAGATGTGAAACAGTTGGGGAAGAAATGTACTGCAAGTGACGAAATTAATCCAAGATGTGGGGATAGGGTGAAACACCGCTGGGTGTATGCTCAAGGCTGGGTAACTTCACTTTAAAATGAATGAAAAATCTTGTAATTTGCAGTTAATGACCACGGTATGTTTTTTAACAGAACCTGGTTGTTAATCTAAGTGCCATTAAGGAGTCGGGCTATTCTGCAAGCTCCATTCGCTGCTGTTACCATGTAATCCAGCGTGTGGAACAATCCCTTGATAACTACGACATGAATGCAGACTCCGTTATTCAGTAAGTAGCAGGGTCATAGCCGTAACTTCAATTACGGTTTATTATCAAGCAGTGTTGTTGATTTTTATTTCAGATACTCCAAAGACTGTTATCCCATCTCTCTTTCCAAGATTGTTCCTCTTTCTGCTGAATTCATTCGTGTATTTTGCATGTCCACATCGTGGCCCTTTTTAACTGATGTGGTTTATCGGGATACATTTGCGTTTGCCCAACCAGACAATCACGCTCAGGAGAAAATAGCTAAATGGAAGTCAATCAAAACTTCAAATCGTCCTCCAAACGTGGTTATACTTTCAGTGGACACCAACTCTAGGCTCAACTCCCACAGAAGGCTGCCAATTTCATTAAAGACACTCCAAGCAATGGGTGCCATAGAATTTTTTGGACATACCAAAGTGGGCGAAAATACTTTTCCCAATAGCATCGCCTTTTTGACAGGCTTTTCTGAATACGAAATACAAACGGAAGATTGTAACAAAAAATATTCAGACCCTATGGACAACTGCCCTTTCATCTGGAAAGACTTTGACCGAGCTGGATACCTCACCTCGACTTGTGAAGACGCTCCTTATGCCAGCGAATTCAATTACTTGCGTGGAGGGTTCATTAAAAAACCCACGGATTTCTACTACAGACCTTTTACCATGGCCGTGATGAAGCAGCCAAGGGAGTCATTGTGGTTTGGCAAATGTGTGGGACATCGCTCTGCCGTTGATGTGCTACTTAACTACATGAAAGACATTTTGGAAAAGGGATCCTCTGGGGCACCAGTTTTTATTTACACTATAATGGGCGTTTATAGTCATGGCTGCATAAATTCCGTAAGATTTGTGGATCCAGAGATTGCGCAGTTTATTCAAAGTGTGGAAGCCCAAAATACTATCCTCTTTTTTATGAGTGATCATGGGGATAGATTCGGCCCATTTCGGGATACCAGTTTGGGCTGGTATGAAGACAAGTTGCCAAGCTTCTGGGTGTACTTGCCGAAAAGCGTGAGGAAGCGGTTTCCAGAGTGGATGAAGGCTCTACAGATTAACTCCAGACGCCTGACATCGCATTTTGACTTGTATCACACATTAGTGCACATTCTCCATGCATTCAGATCCGATCCTAGTTTTAAAGTGAAAATTCCCAAGAAAATTGTGGGACAAAGTTTACTAATTCCTGTACCAGAAAATAGAACCTGTGAGATGGTGGGCGTTGCCGTTGCTTATTGTGCCTGTGCAGAGCCTTTGAAAATTGATGTGAATAGTGAAGATGCTGTATTGCAGAGAACACTCAAGAATGCCGTAAATGTAACGATAAACTTTCTGAATAAACATTTACCAGCACAGTGTGCCCAACAAAAATTAAGAACTGTGGTTAGTGTGAAAGTGGCTGCAGGACAAGAACTGTACATTCTGAAATTGTTAACAGATCCAGGTGCATTTTTATTTGAGGCAACGCTAAAAGCTAGACTGGAGAAGCAGAATGAGCCGGAGAAAATATTTTTAGTGGAAAGCTTAACTGATATTTTGAGAATCAATGAGATGAAGAGAAGCGTTAATTGCATTAGTGACCCGGTTATTCAGAGATATTGTTACTGTTTTTAGGGTTTTAATCAGGATGAACCAAATGTCGCGAAAAAAGTGATCTCAGTCTTAATTTCATCACTAATTGTATTGTATTGTCTTTGGTGATTGTATTAATATGATATTTTGTATACAATTTTTGGCAAGGATGATTTTCAATCATAATTAAACAAGCATAATTTTTAGGCGGTTAAAGGGTGTCCGATAAGTAAAGTCACAAAATTCATTTTATTCAGAAATCTTACAAACGAATCCATGGACAACAACTAAACCACCATTGAACACATACAACATTGCGTACTTACTGCAAAAATACCCCATGGTATTTTGACCTGTCAATGGGAAGTTATGACGAATTGTTTAAAACCATATTTGTTAGCAGTTTTCCCGGTTTTTTAAAGCATGACTTCAGAAATAAGTTTCTGAACTTAGAACTTTTACACTTTTTCAGACAAACTAAGCGATAAATTACTCTGCTTAAAAAGGGCTTTCAGATGAGCTATGAATGATCATTTATTTCCTTAATTGATAAAAGTTATACTCATGTCAACTTTTGGGCTCTTTTAGCAAATCTTAGTTCAAGTAAAATTTTGATGAAAATTTTGTGTTAAAAGTTTACACAATTTTTATTTCATGTTTTCTATGTTCATCCTAAAAGTGTTTCAGCAATATGAAAAGCTTATTTTTTAAGCTTTCAGGACCATGTAAATAAATTTGGTTTTATGTCAATATTTGCTGAAAAAATTGCTATGCATAAATGCTGTACGTTTTTCTTGTGCTAAAATTTTGTAACACAGAATCCGCAAAAACAAATTATCAATAACATCATGGTTAACTTGCATCTTGTAGAGAAAAGAATTCTGAGTAACATGTATCAATTTAATTTAACTTTTGACTTATCTGAAAGATTTAACCCACAAATATATGCAAATTTTCCGGAAAAATTTGTCACCTGGAAATCTCATAGTTGGAACCACAAAATTTAAAGCGGCGATTTGAGTGACTGTGAAGCTGTCAGACCGAGATATTTTTTCCTCTAAATCTTCAAGGTCTTGTCTATCAGCAGCATATTATAAATCGTTTTTAAATGACAACTGCAACATTTTATTAATAAGCAATTTTTGTGACTTTACTTATCGGACATCCTTTACATGCGTGGTTACTCTAACAAAACATTCTCGTTGTTTTAAAAGACAATTTTTTGCTCTATAGTCAATAGTGCTCCAACATTTGCAATATTAGTCATACTTTGTAATTTCATACTGTAATTTTAAGGCAGATAATGTCCAACCTTTTTGAACTTTGAATGTCAATATCAACATGGCCAATGAAAATAAAGGTTGATCTGGGATATGTGAAATGAGATAAGAATGCACAGTTTGTCTTGTTTTGTCTGGATTAAGCACATTATTTCGATTCTGAATTATAAATACTTAGTATTTAATACTAATACCACATATAAAGATTATGTTGATACTACTAACTGCTTCTAAATGCCTTCTGTTTCTGGTTGGTAGGTAATTAAGTTATATAATTGGGTGCAAATTACAGGTAACTAAAATTGATAAATTCAAACCATTTGTTTTCCATTATGGTTGA